>JAHQIW010005776.1:0-50126 GCA_019055375.1 Parelaphostrongylus tenuis
CAATCACTGTTTATGCGTTGTTGAGATGCACCCGCTTCACGACACTTTTTGAATTATCGCTGCGCTACATTTTTGTTAGCAGTTCTTAGGTCAGATAGGCCACTGATGGTGCGAGTTGTCTCTGCTGCTTTGCGATCCGATTTAAATTCGCAGTCTGAAACCGTCGTAACTTTTGCACCAACCAACACTTCCTTGGACTAAAATAATAATAAAATGACAAGAAGTAAACACAGAGCTTAGTGCAACACAGAGCAAAGAGTACGCATTAAAATGGCAGATGACATAGTCATATTTCTTCCAGGATTCATTCCAGTAACGAAAGGCAAACTGCGCCAACGGGTCCAAGCACTTTTCGCTGTTCGTTTCTTCTTCTTGTGATCACCGTCCATAGTGCTGGTTGGACGGTGATCGCAAGAATGACCTAGCGGATGGTGCTACACACTGTGATTTATAAATCGTCCACCACTACAATTGCAGCTAATTAATTCATCTTATGAACATGCCGGCCCGACGTGTAGGTGGACACCTCGGAGAGGAGTGTGTTCTCATGTAGTCCACTCTACAATTCTTTTCGTTCAGCTGCCATCCATACTTAGCGTAAGGCGGCTATCTCAATTTCGTAATCATTTTACATTCTTCTTCATCAGAAAGATGGAATAAGTTTCGAAGGTTTGAGTTTTATGAGCTGGTTAACATTTTTAATGCCGACTAAATTTTAGAAGACATCCATCGTTCAAGCGCTTGCCAGTCGTTCACAGTAATTTCGAAGTGGTCGTAACATCAGCCCACAACTCGGCTGCATAGCAGAGCACTGGTAGAATTCTTGAGTCAATCATTTTAGCATGCAGTTTGGGGTCCGCTATCTGGCAGCTGGCTGTTCTGAGAGGCTCCAATGCTGCCCATACTGCTCTCCTTTTTCTATCTAATACCTCCTTCACGTTCCTATCAATGTTCAATGATCGCACGAAGTACGCATGCGAGATGCTCTCATCAATCGGAAAACCATTTAATTCTATTCGTTTGCCACTTCACCATTACCTTTTCATTAACTGAATGTTTATGCGATATATGAAAAATCCGATCTTCTTTCTCGCTTCGTTCAGTTCTTTGAACATCGTCTATAGTACATGAATCACCTGTATCAGCCGTCGTCTCGTTGATCGTCGAGTAAGTCAAGCGGGTACGAGCAACACTTCCATTTTTCCCTATCGCATGCAAGAGTAGCCCAGTGAATCCTCCTCGCTCTAGGAATTCGCTAAGCATCATAACTTTTTTCCATAGCTTTCGTGAAGAAATCGGACTAACGGGTCAGGGGTCTTCCTGTAGAGTGCTTGGTGCCCCGAGGAATCCAGTCGGTAACGGCTCTCGTCAATCGCTTGTTCTTGAATGGCATAACTTGTTCGGCAAACCCTCTTTTCGATATCCTGGCGTGCAGAACAGCGTCTCTGATTTCCGATCGCTGACGTTTGTCGGAATTTCGAATCCTGCCTCTGACTCGCGAGATAAGATATACTCCTAACATCGGCCTTTCGACTGCACGTTTAATAACGCAAAGTGCTATTTCGTCCTGTTTACGTAGCGACCAGGTTTATGCAGCATACGTTAGGGCAGGGATAATCGTGGAGTCGAAAAGGTGTTCAGGGAGACGAATGTTCTTACGTATCTGGAGCATTCGGAGATTGTCGTTCCGTTGAGCGTGAATGGTGCATTCAAAACACGTCCGTTCCTCATGAACATCGTTTTCGCTAGATTTAGTTGAAGACCCATCTTTACACAAGCGCTATCGAAATCGATCATCACTCGTTCCGTTTGACTGATATTTGGGGTTATGAGAACGATATCGTCAGCAAAGCGAAGATGGTTTAAGTGTCGACCGTCAATTTTTCTCCCATATCGTCCTATTCTAAAGTTTGCATGACGTTTTGTAGGGTGGCAGTAAATAGTTCTGGCGGGATTGTATCGTCTTGTCGAGCGCCTCTTCTTACGTCAATTGTGATATTGAGGTAAAATGAAGATATTTTGATCGTAAAATCTTTATGAAGCTCACGAGGGATTATTATGTACCGAGAAGGGACGCACTAGTAATTCAGAGCCTTTATAACCGCTTCTGTTTCCACTGAATCAAAGGCTTTCTTCAGATCGGTGAAAGTGAAACAGAGTGGTTGTTTGTACTCTCGTGAAACTTCAAAGAGTCTTGTATTGTAAAGAGTCGGTTAGCGTGTGTGGACGGCTCTTGGCAAAACCATTAGTAGCCATTCAACAGTACAAGTTTTCGATCTATAGAGCGACTCAATAAAGTTTCTTCGTCAATTCCATTATCGGAAATTGAAAAATTTCTTCAGAAATAAGGGAAAAATCTCAGATAAATAACGAAAATTACGCTTTCGCAAATCGCGCTACTTGCAGCGATACTAACTACCATTTAGGTGGCGCGGTTTTTGTTATTTATTAGTAATCTTTTCTTTATTCGGTAGAAAAGATTCAGATTTCTTAAAATATTCTGGCACTTCATGGTATTTGTGTACGATTGTGTGCCTAGTGCGTTTGGCTCGGAGTGGAAAACGTGATATTTTCCGTTCTTGAATTCCTCGTCGATTTTTTTGATAACAGCATCTGGTCAAGTTCCGACGAACGATTTTTATGAAATCTAGCGTATGCGATGACGATGTACCTTATTTTTTAAAGCCAGGGCCAACAGATCATCAAAAAAGGACTCGGTGGAAAAGAACGTGCATTATAAGTAGGTGACCACACTCTAAAAGATTGTTCACAATACTACGCAGACAGAGTCACAAAAAATATACTCAAAGTTTGAAGAAGTGAATTCACCAAAATCCTGATCATCTGACCACATGAGAGCTATTTATTACCTCGCATCAGCTTAAAAGAACAGTCCGAGCTCTATGGAATGTTGATTCCCGAGTATTGAACTACGGTTGCGTATCATCTAAGCATTTGTTTAAGAAGAAGTATAACTGATGCAGTTCGCTTGACATAAGAGCGCATGTGGCGCAGTCGTTAGAGACGCTGTGCGTCGCACACGAAGTCAACGATTGGATCTTAAGCTTATGCCTCACCAAGCAATCCCTCTCTCCGCGATAGGTAAATTGGTACCAGCATTCAATCACCTCAAACGAAGTTCAAAACTGGTGACAAATGCACGGCGCATCCTAAAAGGATTGATCAATGCCGAGAACTTAACTTTAGCCTTATGCTTGACACAGCTAGGCTGACGTCAAGCGATATTAACTCAAACGGCTGCTATACGATGGTTGATATGAATCGATTCAAACTCATTTCCCTTCGGTACTTTTCACTTTTCGATGATCATCAAATTATGCATGGAAAGGCCAAACATAGGAATAGTTTTCCATGTAAACTGAGCGTGTTGAAGAACTAGACGCCGTTTCTTATGTCGTATTACGCGAACTTCCAAAGAACAGGAAGGTGATGGTTCGAAAGAAGCTGTTTGCTATGTGAATTAAGATCCATGCACTAAATTTTTATGTTATAGTCAACAAAGTGCTTAGCTGAGTAGCTTGATTCTCAGTATTGACCTTTCTGAGTTTGAATAATGCAAATTCACAAAAACGGCAGCAATTATGTGGTAGCAAAATCGTGGCTGCTAACAGGAAAAGAGTGAATAACTGTCAATCTTCGTCGTGCATTCCTCTAACACAACTTTGTCAACGCCCAAAACGATAATGTCTTGGAACAAATATCAAACAGCTTGAGACAATACCGTAGCGACACTATTGTATAACCGACCCCGTGACACTATCAGTGAGGCGCAGCACCAAAGCCAGACCTGTGCGGGAGGATAACCAGCACTGACTTGATGCATAGGGTAGGCCACCGCAAGTCATTGTAGAGGTCAGATACGCTTCCAGTCACATACACAAAGCTATAGATCGAAAACGAATGCATAGCGCATCTTTAGAAATTGATTGACGTCAAGAACATAATCCTTTACTCTACTTTAATCATTGAAATTAAAACGACATGCGACACAACAACCATGACAACCAATCTAGCTACCCAAGCACTTAGGAACGCTCAGCTGCTTCAGCTTCTTCAGTATTTCTGCTTGGCTGCGAACACTCATTTGAGATTGACTGCTTGCTTTTGTTTTCTCCACTTTTCGCCAACGGTATTTTGGACATCGGCAGCTCGACTTTCTTATTTAATGATAACTGCATGCTGAAATTATAATAATCAAACGAGGTGAAAAGTGGAAAGCCCGTTGTATGATTAGGAAGTAAAATTTGCCGCACACTAGCAATACGAGAATTATGTGCATCGAAAAGATTGAAGCTAGTGCGTTCTCAGAAACATATTTAATCATGGTTCCGACCGTGATCGTACAAGTTATGGTTTAGTCACCAAATGTCGATTACTAACACAGCAAAAGGTCCCACATATCAAGAATATTTCCAAACCTCATGCACTGGAGTTCAGACGAATAAGGATCGCGTGAAAGCATGATGAAAATTACTGGAATATCAGTAATTACTTTTAATCTGAAAAAAGTGCACTAAAAAGATAAGCAAATGCTTTCCCACAACAAAAAAAAATTGAAGATTAATCAAAATCTAGATGAGAAGATTTTTCAAAAAACACTGTGCCATACCTGACTACGTGACCTTATTTCGAGTCAATATAGTGTAAGATTAAAAACTTTGAATTCAATTTTGAAAAGAAATTGAAGCTTATGGATATTTCGGATACTAATCTGTAGAAAGTTGTATCAAATCAGTTGTCTAATCTCACTATATCTTGGCAACAAAAACCAAACCATAACACGAACTGTCATTTTTTTATGAAACATGAGCCATAGTGGTGTCTTCTCAAAAAACGATGGCTAATGTTTTTGCGAACTTATCTTACTCAAAGTCGCTAAATTACTAATAGAAGGGAGGCCATCGAAGAGTTGTCACACACCATGAATGAGTGTAACATGTTATTATTGTTAACATTGCTATTATTGCGACTATTTATAGTAGGTAACATCACACCCGTTACCTTCCCCATACACTTTAGCGGTTCTAAAGAAGGTAAGATTAACAAAACATTAGCTTTTTTAAATCGGCGCAAACATCTTTAAAAAAGGACAGTTCGTGTTATAGAGCAGTCTATTTTGTGATTCGGTTCCTCTGATAAGCAAACACGATGTTTCCACTATAGTATATATTCATCAAATAGACGTTTCTTAAGACTTCGTCCTCTCACACTGCATTGGGAGCAAACCTGTTTCTTCAAACCTCACTGTTTCTTATTGTTTTCTATCAGCCTTTCACTGATTCTTTCATGTTTGATAACCGTACAAAAATCGCATGGGAAGCTGATCTGCCGTTAAATTAGCACTCTCAGACATTGTGTCAGACCACGAGTTTGAACAAGCGACTCGTCTCCTTGTGGCTGAATTTCGTTCTGCTTTAAAATTTTCCCCTCTTATGCACACCTATCAAATGAATTGGTTCAATTTCAATTTTATCGACTAAATCTCACTTCATACTGAACTAGATCCGTCTAGCCGTCTTGTCAATGTATCGTTCCCTGCACGCTATAGAAGCGATCAAATACACAGCACACAAACTTGTAGAATTTCAATCTTTACCAATATGACATGATGCTCAATTTTGAGCCGAGAACAGATGATAGCACAAGTGGTTATGCATAGCTGATCTCTTAGGGTTTTCCGCAGTACCTCTATTGCTTGAAAACCTTACTAATTATGTGAAACCGTCCTAAAAGAGCATCATTTCGGCGAGCTTCCCTCAAAGCAACCACTGGAGATAGCTCTCTGCCAATTCAATTTCAGGGCTCTTTTTGCTGCTCTCTCACGTCCTAAAATGATACATGTGGCAAAAAGAAGATCTTTTTTTCCTGCAATTCAATTCTAGCAATTTAAGCACAACTGCAAAACTTTGCCACAAGAGAAAAAGGCTAACAAAAGTCATTAACTGAGCGAATTCTATAAGAAGACAGCTAATTCGTAACACTCTGTATGACAAGAATATTATGTGCTGCCGTTACGCAAGCTAGCGCAATGGTTGGTATCTGTTATACTTCAGATACGATGGTCTCAACATTTCCGCTCTCTTCAAAAGACGCATCCCACAACCACATTTGATTATTGGACTAATTCCTTTTCGTTTTCATTTGACACCTGAATCAAGCACTAGGCAAAGAGCCATTTTATAAAAAACATCCACTGTTGAACTTTCTAAAACTTATAAGATATCTGAGATCGGACCACATCGCGTGCAACAGTCTGGTAATTCGGTCTTCAATTATGGTTTGTTCAAATCTATCTATAAAAACTTAGAGGTTGTGCACACTGATGTTACAATTTGTATAACCGTCTACGCACAACGCAAAACTGAAAAATTTGCTCTAACGGTAATGATGGTGATTGCATATCTTCAAGTATAGTGTATCTGACTTCTGTAAAACAAGCAGCGAACAATATATTAAGAGAACGAATAGATCACTCTGTAGGAACAAAAGAACACTCAGACGATAAGAGTATAAATAAAATATGGCACTAGGCTCGTAGGAGACTTCAAATTTCGAAGTAAAAGCGACTATACTTTGAAAAAGGAGCCACCAAATTCTTATAGAACCCTAGAGGTTAGCACGTAAAACGTTCGAGGCACTACGGAAGATTTCCAGGATTTCAAAATAAACGGCAGGGTTGAGGGCGTACTTTGATACCACTCTCGATCTTACACAATATTACAGACTACAATTTTGATGTGCAAAGTATACATTATCCATTATTTTAATCTCGCATAAATGGAAATACATTCTTGACACAATGTGGCAGAATGTTTTCAGCCTCTATGAGGCGTGGTATAGTACCGCTAGTGAGAGAAATATGTTCCGGCATTCTCGAAATCACATCAGAAGCACATGCTATTCGGCTCACCTCTACTATTATAGGGAATCGATATCAACGATGTATCACTCGGCATCTATATAATGATTCCTCAATGTTGCGCTTTTTCAGAGTGACTGATTGTCAATTGTATGGCGTACGGCTGTAAAAAATCATTCACCTGTTCATGCCCTCTCCAATCGGATTCCAATACGTCACTCGCTTTGCCATAATATTTGCGCTCCACTCATAGAGTTTCTCCTAAATATCATAAAATAAAAAGCTGTGAAAATGATCAGATAAAAGACGATTGTGAACTAAGTCATATACGTCTCGCCTCCCTTCTCGATATTTATATTGTTGTACAGAGCGTTTTCTCATACCATTTATACTCAAGAAATGACTTAACCACCAGGGAAATGATACCAATTTTTGGTCGAGAAAAGCCATCATCTGTATCAACTGTCGCTAATTATTATTTGAGCCAGCATGCCATGTGGCTGTCATGGGCTCTTGTACAACCCGTCACACGTGTTTCGGCCTTGACAGCCTTGTCAGTCGGGCAGGCCTTTCGTCTTCAACCAATCCTCTCGGTGCTCCACTCACCTTACTCAGAGTAGGCGACGACAAACGATTTATACGTGCCGTCACGTAAAACAATTACCAGATCGGAAGTGTTGTACACTCGACTGCTGGTGGCTGCTATTGTCGAAATACTATACCGTTTGTTTGGACTGTTTTCTCAAAACCACACTCAAATTTCAATATATCTCAAATTCACTATTTGAGCCTATAACAGACTACATGACATACTGCTCAAATAATATTTGTCAGATATGTTGAAATTTGAGCGTGGTCTTAGGGCAATACTCGAAACAAACGGTATATTTCAAAAATACCAGCCACAAGAAATCGAGGGTACAACCCTGCCTAATCAGTGACTTATTTCACTTGACGTCATGTGTAAATCGTTTGTCGTAGCGTGCTTCAAGTAGGGAGACTGGAGCACCGCAAGAGAATTGGCTAAAGATGAAGGGCCTGCCCAGCTGACGAGGCTGTCAAGGCCGAAACACGTGTATCGAGCCGTACAAGAGTTCATAACAGACCACATGACATGCTAGCTCAAATAACAACTAATGAGATGATCAATCACAAATCATTTTATTTGACCGCCACTTGCGATGACATGTTGTTACAATAAACCCAATAATGTAGAGTGGTGTATAAAAATGTCTACGTCAGCTGGGATTCAAACCCAGATCTCACTCTTTTCGGGAGCACGTGCTAAACCGCTGCACTACCGACACCTGTTTCGCACACCACTCTTTCTACCTTCAACGCGTTATCTGTCCACAGTCAACCGTCATGGGTCTGGCGTGGCTGATCGTCATCGACACTGAACCTCACTTATGTTCACAGATATTGGGTATCAATAATCAATCAGAAATACTTTTATTTGACCGCCACTTGCGATGGTGTGATATTACAATATATCCAATAATTTAGAGTGGTGTGGAAAAACGTTTGCGTCAACTGGGATTCGAACCCCAGATCTCACTTATTTCGGTGGCACGTGCTAAAACGCTGCACTACCGACACCCGTTTTGCACACCATTCTTTCTACGCTACAACGCGTTATTCTAAATTATATTAAATTATGAGTATATTGAAATCTGAGCGTGTCGACAAAGACGACCTTCAAACTTTGTGTCGGCGGAAAACGGGATACCACGTCGACGCAGTCGACAATTATCCAATAATTTCGACGGCTAATCAAAGTGCCAGTGAAAACGGAAAGACACGTCCACACAGTCAACCCACGTCCAATGATCGATATGGCAGGAAAAGAACCCCAGTCGACACAGGTGACCACTGGTCGACCGTTATTCGAGCTTTGCGCGTTGAAAGAGAGAGGTCCTTCCATCGTCCCTCGTCACACCATGTTCACCGCCGTCATCGTCGTTGTTTATCGGTTTACCTTAGTTTATAATGTAATTTAACTGTATTCACCTAGCAATTGGAACGATCCTTATCAGTGTCTCCTCGATCACTATGTTCATTGATCCTTACTGAGGAGCAGACCATTCAATGCACTGCTTCTTCTTTATTCAATTCCTTATTTATTAGGTCACTTATTGAGGACCATGGAAACACGTTTGCTCACAAGCACATTGTCAGCGGGCCTTTACCTATTACTTCCTGATCGAACGTTTTACACAACTCTCCTCTGTTGATTAATTCCTCTAATCACTTAAGTGTTCACTTCGACTCTGGTAGGATGTAAGGACATATTAATTACATATCACCGCCGTCAGTCGATAGGTCGGGGCTCGGGCATCATCCGTGTAAACTAAGTGAGCTCTACCTTTATCACTACTCAATCCGAGCACATTCTAAGCTCATTTCGAGTAGTCTCTGCTCATCCTAGCGCACTTCTTGGTGTCTTTATGAGATCTGTGTTTGCTGTATTATAGTTTCCTTGACTTCCAACTCCATTTATAACTGCTTTGTTATTTAACGTCGATTCAATAATGTTGTTATTTATATGAAGGTTCAATTACACAAGCTTGAGGAAACAACGTTCACTTGGCAAATTACAACATAAGCTGAACCACCAAAACAGAGCGTGTTCTCGGGAAAGAACTCGAAAGAAACGTTATAATATTTCAAAAACACCAGTCACAAGCAATCGAGTGTACAACACTGCCGATCTAGTGATTTAATTCAATCGACGGCATGTATAAATCGTTCGTTATCGCCTACTCTAGGCAAACCATGTGACAGATTGGTTCGAATAATAATAATGAGATACATTTCCATTATTTCTTTTAGCGCTCAGTAGTAGCTCAGTGGGTCCTGTTTACTTCGAGAATTCACTGGACATTATGTATATCTTTTAGGTCTTCCATAAAAAAGATCGCACTATCGAGTCGATGTCTTCCTGCGTGGTGTTTGACATCATAAAGAATTCAGTCGATAACGCCTCTCATTTCTTATCGGTTATAAGAAAACAAATAATTATCCGACCTTATTCGTTGATCAGGAATTATTCATTAAAGTGTTAATAATCATTCAAAAGCCTAAAACACGAGCTACAGCCCTAAATGGCCGGTTTTCGAAAAACCCTTTTTAATGTTGTTACAAAAGGAAATCTCTTAATCTTCGCACGCGCATCTTTCTCGCCAGGAGCTCTTTTCTTGGACTATTAGTAACTATTCGATAGGGTATTGCTTCCTGATTTCAACGTTGTACTTATATCTTCAAAAAACCATTTCTCTGCAACGCAGGAGGGAAAAATAGACTGATTCACATGCATTGAGTTTGGCTAAGTCACGGACCGTTGGGTGAGGCAGCAAGGTCGCCTGGCGAGACGATTGATTGATGTTCGAGTATATGAACGTGTAGGGAAAACCTCGTAGTATCTTAATGTTCACCAGTCACCCTTGAAAGCAGTTAACACGTTCTAGCCTCGTGAATTCCATCTCGAAATGATGATAACGATGATTGATTTGTCCGTATTCATGGCAAAAGCAGAGTCATATGTTCTATCTGGAGTTTTTTTTTTCCAAAACGGAGATACAATTCCTAATCAAATAAAAGAGATCGCACTTTCATAATACTGGTCGAAAATTGATCGATCATCACCTCAACCCACATATCGCCTCATCAAGCAGCCCGTGAACTTGCCAAGATCACCTTGCTCGCGCGTATGAATCAATCCGATTTTCTATGCTGCGTTGCAAAGAAACGATCTATCCAAGATATAAGCTTAGCGTTAGATTCAGGAAGCATTACACTATCGAATAATTACAGGCAGTCCAAAAAGAAATATGCGCGTGTGAGACACAATTTTATTTTGGACTTTATAGCATTATAAGGGTCTTTTCGAAAACCGGTCACGTACAGCTCTACCCAAAGACTGAAGCTTTCAAATGGTTACTAACATTTCTGTACAAAATGTCTTGTCCAACGAATGAGCTCAAAATTTTATTTGTCTCTCGTAGCCGGAAAGAACACAGCTCCCGTTCATAGGCCGTCGTTAAAGCGCACTACCTGTCCGGCTCACCTTATCTTCGATAGCCTGGTACGTAAAGTGACATCTCTGCCGTTTGATCGTTGACGCAGGTCGGAACTTTAGGTCCTTTTCCTCATCTGCGAGATACCGGATACTCCTGCGTCGACTTTTCGCTTGCGCGTTTGATAACATCAAACGGTTTTTCACCTTACTTACGTAGTAACCACATTTCTCATGCATACTCAAAGGCAGGGATAGCTGCTGGATCGAATAGCAAGAAGTGGAGTCAAACGTTCTTCGACATCTTCACTACACCCTCGATGCTCTTGAACGCTTCACAAATTACTCGGTTTCTCCTGCTCAAATGTGGAGCAAGCTTGTTCATCATGTTGACTTCTAGACCTACATGGACGCGATTGGAACACTCGGAGATAATCACTTCGTTCAGTATGAATGGGGCATTCGAAACCAATCTACTCCACATAAACATCGTTAGCTTAGATTCAATCGGAGAACAATCGCTTCACAGGCGTGGTCGGAATCGGTCAACATTCACTTCCGTAGTTGATCCACGGTTACTGAGGACGATATCACCAGAGAAGAGAGGATGATGTAATTGTCGACCATCGAATCACACTCTCATATTGTCTTATTTTAGAATTGGTATAACGTTTCAAAGGTTGGCAATGGATGATTCGGCGCAATCGTATCGTCTTGTCGAACCCCTCTTCTTATCTCGGTAGAGAAATCATTGAAAAACGACGACATTTTGGCTTTTAAGCTTTTATATAGCTCACGAAGTATTGCTGTGCATTGAGTAGGGACGCCCTGGCTATCCAGATCGACTATGACTGTCTCTGTCTCCATTGAGTCAAAGGTTTCCATAAATCGATGATAGTGAGACAAAAGTGTCTTTTAAACTCCTTTAAAACTTCAATGAGTCTTGTGATGCTGCGGACGTGGTCAATGACACTGAATTCCTCTCGAAACACCGCCTATTCGCATGGCTATCATTCGTTCAGTGTTTTTTCAATCGTGTCTGGAATGACTCAAGAAAGGAGGTTTTAGACGGCGAACAATGAATAGATTGAGCGATATTTACCTATGTCGTGCGCAACGTATCCGTGAACTTCGAAAAAAAAACTGCAAGTTCTCAACTTTCGTGTGTACCAGTAGAAATATGAGGCCTGAATTTCCAAACCACACCCAAAATGAGACGAGTAGAACGCAGTGCTTAGAGAAAGATAATCATGCAATACACACCTCGCCACTGGTCATCCAGTTCGCCGTGGGGTTCATCAAAACCCTCACAGATCTTATTTGAAAAATAGGGTCCAAACTTGTTTGGGGTGAGAAAAGTGTACTTATATGTTAGGTGGCCACAAGTGAAATGATGATTTTTTTCGCTGGACAAAACTTTTTCATAAGAATGATAGTAATTATTTGAAAGCTTAAATCTCTGGTTACAGCTTCACGTAGCAGCTCTTTCAATACACCACTTTATAACGCTTTGAAACTCAAAATTAAATTATGTTTTACACCTCAGGCTCGCCTTCATTTTTCCCACGCGTATAATTCGCTGGAAGAACATAAGCATATGAATGTGTAAAAAAAGTCCCGTACTATCTGAATCGATTATTTTGATATGAAGTTTTCTTCAAAATAGAGAAAAATTATCAATTCAAAAACAAGTTAGGCCCATATGTCTGACCCATATCGATCGATCGCTCCACCCACTCTCGTATGTGAAGCTCGGTCTTATTTTAAGTGCTACACTGTGACAAAACGGTCTTTCACAAAAAATAAGTGCAGCGTTGGAATCAGTGAAACCCATGCTAATAGTCAGAAGAAAGAGTTCTGTCCGGCTGTACAAGGGCATGTTACCGGTCTTACGCAAAGAAGTATGCTAGCAAATCGATGAGATGCACCGAGAACTGCTACGTCTGCAATCGGCACTGGTTAATACAAACACATCAATTCTTCTTCATAACAACGCATGACCGCACGTTGCAGCACGAATGCTTCAAAAGGAACGAGTGAAGGCTGCGAAGTTTAAAACTCATCCGTACTCACGGGATCTCGCGCCTACCAGCTACCACTTATTTCTTCAAGCATCCCGATAACTTCTTGCAGGAAAAACACTTTCTTAACAAACAGGAGACAGAAAATGCTTTCCAAAGGCTCGTGAAATCTCGAAACACCGATCAATAGTACAGGAATAAACAAATATAATTCCCGTTAATAAATATTTGTTGATTGTGATGGCTCACTATTTTCATTAATGAAAATGTGTTGAGCTTAGTTAAGACAATTCAAAATTTACGGCTTAAGACCGCAATTGGTTTCGCAGCGACATAAACAATGGCTCTCGGTGGCCTACTAATGCATCAAGTCAGTGCAACTATACTCCCAGACATGTCTGATGCCAATTTATCTACCACGGAGGGATACTGATGAGCTTTGGGCGAGGGATCGAACCACTGAACACGTATGTGTCGCAGGGCACCTAGACGCACCACAAAAACATACAAAGGCGATATTTTGGCGTATTTCTGGAAAGTTCAAAAACTAGCACGGTTTACGACTGAAAAATCACTTTATCATGATAAAATCACCTGTCGTCTATTTTTTATCACCTCCACGCATACCATACACTTCTTTTTTGCATCCCCAACACCACGAAATATTACACGCCGAACTTCGTTCTAAACATCAAAACGTAATACATCTACCATGAAGATGGGGAGCTTTTCATGTTGAAACGAAACAGTGCAGTCAGAAGCTGGTCACCTAGATTCTTCAAAGACTATAGTACAAGGCATTTAGAGTTGGTGAACCATTTATTTACTTGTTCCTTGTTTAAGCTTGAACGTACTAACTATCTGACGTCAGAAGGACGAGGACTTAACACATTAGCGCCGGCTCACGGCGCCACTCTCGCCCCGTCACGCACGCGGTGGCTCGTCGGCGAGCAGCTCCCAGTGTTGAGTGCCTCGTGTAGCGTCCACAGAGAAGAAGGTTGCTAGCTCGATCCCCGAACACGACGCTTCATTATAGCCTTTTTGGTTTTATCCTTTTTTTTCCAGTACAATATGCTCAAATCACTGACACATCATAACACGGTATATCTCATATGGTAACACTGCAACACAAGCGTTACCCCATAGGTCTAGTTTTGGCACCAAAATATGATGATATGAGGAAAGACTGAGCGTTTTCTTACTATGATAGTTACGTTAACCTTCTGCGGGCTGCTCTCCGCCGAATCGCCGCGTGGGGCGACGGGGAGTGGCTAGCGCCGTGGGCCAGCGGTCCTGGTAGTGTTATTAAGCCTGGGCACGGTAAAGATCCAATGATCCTTTGAGTTTTACTGAACGTCCCTAATTACTCCATAATGCGTACCACAACAGTTTCAAGGAAACCATTGAAAAAACTCAGCACATTGTACAAATGGCCACTAATACCACAAAGTCATATCAGGTTAATGGTGGGAGGGGGGGGGGAGGGGGGGAAGGGGGAAGGGATATTAACAGTAATCAGGAGCAATATCAAGTATATGGGGGCACTGATAAGAAAAGTCAACATTTTGCCAAAACCAAATCAACAATTGGGAGAAAGATGAATTATGTTGAAGCCAATTTTTCATCATAGATGAAAAATCGCAGCAGTTCACCAATTTTTAAGGACTGAAACTCATAAGCGGTGTCATTTCCACCCGATGAAGTCAGCACCGATCTGAAATCAACTAACGTCAAACATAGTGTCCACACGATTGATGATGTTTCCAAATCCGCAGTCCTTTTGAATATCCATGACCACCACATCCTCCTTCAACGAGTCATCGAACGGCGGCTCGATATCCAACATTTCTTCATCACAAAGTACATATCCCTCCATAGTTTGTCGAACTGTAATTATCAAAGAAGTATGACGTTTACTGGAAACGAATCAAACTCACACGAACGTTACGAGCAAGTTCAAGCACGACCACGACAAGCAATAATATGAAGAAATCAATTTCATGGTAAAGCGTGATAAGATGGACAAAATCCACATGCGTGACCGAGTGAACAAGTAGCGCACTCATATACTTAGATTGCTAAGGTAATATTAGATCGTGTGTGGCGCAGTCGCTAGCGATGTTCTGCAACACACAAACACACACACACACACACACACACACACACACACACACACACACACACACACACACACACACACACACACACACACACACATACACACACACACACACACACACACATGCACGTGGTCAATGGTTTGAATATACGCTGTGGTTCATCAGACCTCCATAGATTCAACTTGAGCCTGGGGTCGAAAGCTTTGCATATCACTTAACATTCTTGGACGTATATTTATAATAGAAAAATAAAAGAACTTGTAGATAGTTTACTTCAAACTCTTTCTAAATGCCCGATCAGCTGATTACGAGAATTTGTGACAAAAAATGAACAGATATTTGTAAAGATAAATCATTCTATGTCTGACTAACACAGAAACACAATGTTGAAAGAGACATCGAAACGAGTGAGAAGCAGCCGAGGCTCGCTATGACACCTCTTAAATATGAGGCGGTCGTTCCATTCGCATCGTCCTTAACGTGTCAACAAGCCCCACCTCATCGTCATTCCTGTTGGAACGCGATTTTTAGATGACACCGAAATCAATGGTATTTATAAGTTGCTAGACAGTAAAAAAAAAACTTTCTAGTGCGGTCACAACTTGACACTAAAGTAAATACAATTCAATTAAATCAACGAAGTAGGCAAAAAGACTGTACTACGGATAGATAGAAAAGGAACCCAATTTGTCAGGGATCTATAATGCGAAGGTAAGCATATGGAAGTGGATAGTCCTCGCGTCGAAGAAAACACCTCATAGGTGTGTACTCTCAACAAATACTGAACACGAGGTTCAACATGAAAAAAGAACTACGCAGGAGAAATAGGGCAACATAGGCTGCGTACAGGTCTCTTGAATAAGCCACTGAACCATTATCACACCTAAAAACTTGCGCACACCTTAATACAACACTGCTCCCAGCGCTACCCTACGAAGGACCAATGCAGCCTGAAACTTCAACTACGTCAGGAAGTACGTACACCACCCATAGAGAGTTTGAACGACGTTTTTTTTTTAATTTAATCGCCATTCAGAATCGTCTCGCGTCTATCGCCTATCATCTGCGAATGCATTTTCAGAAATGCTATGTTCTAAAAGAAACCCCCACTTGGACGACACTCGCGCAAGAGAGAAGTGGATGGAATTCATACTCGGCCCACACTATCACTGAAGTCGGGTCATATAAGTATCTACTTGTAACTGTAACTTATAAATAAGTCATCAGTAACATCGCAGCAAACTGATTTCTTGATGTTGCAGTCCCACTGTCCGGCTCCGCCAAAAGACCCAAAAAAGCCGGATTCCATAGAGCCGGATTTCAGGGAAATAGTTTGGCTCATGTACCGAAAACAGTACACATTGCCGCAAAAGGTTGTCCATTCTGCTATTAATGCTATAGTGTTTATTATCCTATGCGTTCAGATGTAAAAACTGCAGTCACAAAAATTTTTTGGCATTTCAAATACCAGTGTAACAGGTCAAGACAAAGCACAGATAGATCAGCAGTTAATGGAAACGTAATGGACAAATTGATTATTGAAAAGGTGAGGCTGGACAATCGTTCTCATCTACATGTTATTTCGACTCTAGCTTTTTATCACTCAACAGTACTGGATATATAGTTACAGCATCATACCACCATAAACCTCGTAAGAAAGTCGTTATAAATGGATTCTTGTCGATAGGCAATGAGTTACCTCAGCCAAGCCAATGTTCGCCGTATTTAAGCGTGAACCAAAACCACATGTTGTTTTCTGGTCTGTAGGATATTGCCGATAACTAATTCGTATCTATATTTCTCAATAGCCGCACGAGTCATCGGAACTAATATTGACTTATCAGGTCCAAGCTAAACATTTAAAGATATGTATTTTATCACTAGAGAGCATTTTTTAGCACTTTATTTGATCCATCTCACAGTCTTTTCTAACTTGTATCCCGGCACTTCTAGCATTCCACTTATTTTTCGTCTTTTTCTTGAACGCCGTAAATTGCTGGCTGAGCGCGTCTACTTGAAATCTCGAGAATAGCCTGACTATGGTGTTTTATAGGACGTTCGTTGCTCACTGTCAGAGAGTGTTGAGTGTTAGCCTCACTTCACGACGAGCGCCACAGCCACTCTCCCACACCCACCTCCCCTCTCTTCTCAGGCGATTTTTGGTATATTTGTTATATAAACAACAAAGATTCTGAATACTATCACATAATACTCAACAGATATCACATAGGATGCAGATGCTATCATCTAAACTATTAGGTCAAATGCATTGGGTGCAAGACTTAGTCGTTCATATAGCTCACCACCACCACAGCTTGACCGGATCTTGTGTGTAAGCCAAAAAATCCAGATTTTCCGTCTTCAATCCTTCAAATAAAAATTTAATAAGTTCCTTCAGAAAACAGGATGGTTTATTGGAAAAAAAACAAACACGCTTGTCTTCTTCGATATAGAAGTCAGAAATAGCCGCTGTCAGATACAATACCTCCTGTGATCTCAGAGGAGTTAGCTGCCGACTAGACTGCAATAATAACACTCCTAATTTTCACTAGTTGCAAACGCGAGAAAAAACAAACCTCATCTAAATGAAAAAAAAGCCCTAAAGTGGAAAAAACCACGCACAAAATCCGATATTCATAATGTGCAATCAATTCAATAGCCTCTTCGATATTGGGCATGTCGCAGATAACTTTCAATGCTCGATGCTCCGAAATGTATCTTCATCGCTAAAACAAAACCGTAGGGTCGAAAATAATAGTGAACGAGCTGTATAGAAACAAATTACCTGGTCGCCATTAACCTTTAGTGAATCAAGTAATTGAGAGAAAGCTTTTGAGAACGGTTTCAGAGGCTCTTCTCGATCTAGGAATATCACAACATAATTCACTTTCAGAAAGTACTTGAATACAGGATGTTTTTAGGTAACAATACTCATAAAGCGTCCCTTATCGATCTGATAATTTCGAAGTGATTGAACCTCATAACAGTTGCTACCAAATGAATTTGTGCAGTGACACTTAGAATTTAGAACCCACTTATAACTAGCTGCATCTCTTGTTCCCATTGAAAATTGCCAATGAACGTCACGCCGTTCTTCTCCGAATTCACTGTTGTGCCTGCCTCCACTCTGTGAAACAGGAAGGAGAGATTGAAGTGTCTGATAACTGGTTCGCTTAAGTTCAGTCGTGTTTGTAATAATTTGATGTTTATACCTCAAACATAATGAGGAAAGCAGTCTTGTTGGAGCTTAAAACCATCGCTTCAAAAGAACAAATGTGGTTAACAAACAGCTCAGTGAGTCGACAGCCTAATGTCGAAGCGGCCTAGTTTCCAGACTGTTTCACATTGTACCTATATATCCATAGGACGTTCCTTTCTACAATCTAAAAACGAAGAATTTTGAACTCACTCACAGTAACAAACGCCACAGGATGCGCTTTGACCAGTTCAAAAAAAGGCTTGAACATTAGGCGCAACGGAATGAAGTTTTTGCGACACTCCAAACACTGTGTTTAGCAAATCGGGTTAAGTAAGTACAGTATAAATGGTAAGCATGATTATGTCTGCGGTTAAGAAAAGGGGCATCTGACTACAACATACATTCACCAAGTTCTTTATCACAAAAAGTCGACAATTAGAAAAAGATACGAGGAATAAGAGCAAAATGTCAACAAAGTATAGAAATGAGATGATACGTAATCTATGACGAAATTCGCTAGAACGACAACTAATACAAGTGAATTTTACATCAAAAGGGACAAATAAAAAACCATTCAAAATTATTCGTTTGTCTCAGGTCAATAAACCAGAAACTGAATAGAAATCGAAAATAGTAATGAGAAAATCTCAGAAAAGAACTCTTCCTTATTGATGGTTAAATTCTTTTTATAAAAAGAAATTATCAAAAGGACAGTACCCCAGGTTCATGAAGAAATAAATCTCAAACAAAAACACTGGCCGAGATGTTGATTTACGTACTGATCACTGATTCCAGAGCTTCAGATACGCTTATAACTCGCTCTAAGCCTAAATCCATGGGAACTTAACTCTTCACAACCGATTCCAATCTTTTCATTGAGGCATCCTATCAGTCCTGTCTTTGTGAGTAACGTGACGAAAGATGACTACGTTCAGATATCATAAAAAAGTCATCAACACTTGCTCCTTCATTACCATACGTAATGAAAACTTCTTTCGGAAGAGATATTGTAATGTGAGGACATAGAAACGCTGACTTATACTAGTTCATAGTCAGTGTTCAAGTGCTAGGCTATCAAAAACCTACAGCACTTCTGCGCAAAAAAAAGTTTTTGAATGGCGCAACTGTCAAGTCTAACGACCTTATGTAAGATCAGACAACACAAATTGATTATAAGAAATAGTGAATACCTAATAAGATGTGTCACTGACCCCGAATTGTAACGAATCGAAAAAGCACAACGGTACCAGTGGCCCAGAATTTGTTAATGTTTTTTTTTTATGTTAAGCAGTTGGAGTGTAGTGGTTACAGGTGCCCCGTAACACATACGCCATTGATTGTTTGATCCCGTCCCGTAGACTCACTACGCCTATCACTTCTCCGAAGTAAAAGGGACTTGTTTGAAGAAAGCTTGATTTGGAATGATTTACTACAGCCGTCTCAAGATCAGCTAAATCGACTCAAACAGTGTTTGACGACATTAATGACGACAGAAAGATCGGAAAGCTGTGGTCGAACCCCCATGTAAAAACTGTAAAACATTCGTGGATGATTGATGCGAGAAAGAGCGTCGAAGGCAGGTATTTGGATCCGCAAGGAAGATATGAAAGCGGTAAATCTAGAGTGTCACTGTCCAGCTCAGGCAATACTTTGCTTACACATACCGGACAAAATGGACGCTATAGCACAATTTCACAATTGAACAGTCTTTTGCATTTTTCTCTTCAAAACCTATCATTTTCTAACCTTTAAATTTTTTTTTTCTTCATAAAAAGTAAACAGTAGAACGACTTTTTCACAAAATTCAGTGGCACCAATGTTTTGCAACGAATCCTCGTTCGATAGTCTTCCACTAAGTACTGAGAATGCCTTGAAAAAGCGGCGGCTGGCAAGATCCAGCGTTATGGGTAAGGCAGAACTTTCTAGTGTGTGTGCTTTGGCATTGTCGTGAGAGAGAAGTGTGGTCTTATTCAGACCAAATTTTGGTGATTACGTGGCGATTTGGCGATTTCCGGCGCAATAGATAGAAATTCTGATAGTGCCTCGCTTGATGTTTCGCAGACTGTCATGGCGGGTTAATTCAAAAGTGGACTTGTAAAAATTAGGCTTTGGGAGATGTTTTCGAGGGCTTGATTGCAGCCAAAATCCATTACAAAGAAGCAGGAGTCATCTATAGGCTTTAACATTTTGGCTAATACACAATCATACCTTTATCTCGAGTGCTTTGTTTAGACCACGCTCAAATTTCAATATATCCTTTCATCATTATTTGAGCCAACATGTCATGTGGTCTGGTAAGGGCTCTTGTACAGCCCGAGACACGTGTTTCGTCCTTACAGACTCATCAGCCGGCCAGAACCCGTCGTCTGTCGATTTTTTCATAGCCAGTTCTCTCGGGAGCGTCACTTATGACAAAAGTACCAGCCAATGAGCAATCGAGTGCACAACACTCGGTGTTAGGTGAATGTTTCACCTGACATAGAGTTTAAAGCGAACGTCGTCGATAACTATATATAAGAAGTGTGACGCTCCCGAGAGAACTGGCTATGAAAAGATCGACAGACGACGGGTTCTGCCCGGCTGATGAGTCTGTAAGGACGAAACACGTGTCTCGGGCTGTACAAGAGCCCTTACCAGACCACATGACATGTTGGCTCAAGTAATACACAATCATGGAGCTAGCCCCACCCCGCCGGTGTGCTTAGTGATGCAGGCAAACGGAAGAAGGTTCCTGGTTCGATCACCTAACACGACGCTTCAAGCCAGGCTATTTGATGTTGATGAGTATAGAAGGTTATCTATACACGTTGTTGTTATAGCAAAAAAAAAAAAAGCGCTAGGCTGTAAACAATGCAATACTTTTTATATGAAATAGACAGCTCAATAGATGGTTTAAAAAATAAGTTGCATATCAAACGGTACTATGATATGTGATACGGTGTGTTGGTGATATGGGCAGATTGAACTCAAAAGAAAAAGCTATTGCATTGAAAAGTCGTGAGAGGGTATTGAATCATCGACCTTCAACTCTGCAGTCTGTATCACTGATCACTTGATATAGTGAACTACGCGTCGCTCGTGTGACGAGTCAGGGCTGGTGCCGTGACCCTGTGGTACCCAAAGTGTTGATATTTGTTGCAACCACGATATTGTGCTAAAATTGACTGTTTCTACTTTGTAAAAAAAAGCTCAGCATAAGCTTGATAACGATAATCCCTTCGTTCTTAAATTAAATGGTACAGAACCCACTTAGGCGAACGTTTTCGCTGTTCCAGTTTCTTTTGAAAAACGCCTTAATGTAATCTCTCCAATTATGTTTCGAGAATGCTTTACGAGCATCACCTTTCGATACTTGTCATCAATCACTATTCGAAGTCCTAGCCTATCAGTCACCATAAATCATATCTCTATTACAGAGCTTCCAAAACCGTTTGCACTTTTCTCTACTGAAGTAAGACATTACTATGGTGATCTTTGGGCCTACTCCCTCAGTGACATGTCAAAGTGTCAGCTCGTGAAGCGAGGCGATAGACGTTTTTCTCTTGGATTCAATCAAAAAGCGCTTTAAAGTCAAAATAGTCTGTAGGGAATGTTCAAAGCCTTACCAAGGTTGTTACATCAGAGCCATACACGTTTGCGGAGCTATCGCCCTCTTCATCAGTGGTCTACGCCTCACACTAAGCCCTCCTTCGTAGCAGGGAGGGGAGACGTGGGCCATCGATGAAGAGGGCGATGCCTACGAAACACGTCTATGGACCTGGCGTAACAACCTGTGTAAATAATATGCATGAGTCTTCTATATGTAAAGAGTGGTTGGGTTCCTCCCGAGAGGATTGGATAAGACGAAAGGGAATGCGCTATTCAAGAAGCTGTGCAGGTCGAAATAAATGTATAGCACTGCATAAGTGTCCATAATAGATCACATACATGATTTAGAAATAATTGCTCATTCGGCCAACAAAAATGAAATCTCGTTCACGCAATGACCTTACCTTGAGTGATATGCAAAATTTTGAACATTGGAAGGGAATTGAACTTGCGTCGCACCCTTACTGGTGAGCATGCTAACCACTGCACAACCGAGCTCCTCTTCATATGTATTTCTCCTGCGGTTTTCGTTAGATGTCAAAATTGATCATTTAGAGTTTGAACACTTCAAATAACATACCTCCTTATCTAGATATTTAACAGTCTAAAAGGTAGCTAGGCTACGACGTTTCAAAGTGACTACAAGAAACTATTGTGAGAAGGAGTCGAATCAGCTTATTGCTTCTTAGTAACGTGCATTACTAATGTCTCGATTATTTAACAATAAAAAACAAGTCCTATATAAGCTCCCGTATTCTACTTAAACTGAATCTAAAAATTTCTTTGGTCAACAACTCGTTAACTTTTTACTTTAGCCGATGCCCATCAGCATTCGAAGATAGTCTCTATTTCTTTGCCACTTTGAAGATAAGCCATATTATCAACTTTCATTTCTCAATGAACACATCGTGTGGATATCATGCAACCTTTGAGACTACGTCGATTATTGGAGGATCTTTCGTGTTGACTTCATAGACGACCTAAATGTATTCGAACTCTGATACACTATTGACCTTTACATACAATTAAGTGATCTCAAGAAGCTGGAGCAAGACATCTAAAACGATTGAAAAAGTCACCCCACAAGAGCACTACGTCGTATATCGTTCTCAAAACGGCAAAAACCGTTCTCGAGTTTTCGATCTTGAGCGTATAAAACTAAGAACTATGTGCGCACACACAAATGTTATTAGTACTAAACACTACTTCTGAATGAAAATATGTTAGAAAATTGAGATATGAAGCGGGCCGAACCATGAATAAATAATGAAAAGTATTACCTCATATGGAAGGCGATAGCGACAATTACCTGACCTCCAACTGCTGTTCCTGAAAATAATCGAAGCAATGTTGAAGCATTTTAACTTGAAGTTGAATGCAATCTAGAGTCGAGGTTTTTGGGATCCACTTTGAAGATCTAGAATATAGAACGTGCCAGGAGATTCGTAAGGTTTTGCTACTAGACATTATATTGACACAACTCTCCTGCTCGTCATTCTATTCGATCAAGGTGCCATTTGTGTTTGGGAATTCCTTTCAGCGCATATTTTCTTTAGTACCCAGGAAAAAGCGCGGTTCTTTGAGACAATCGCTTCATTATTCGAATGCCAGCAAGGAAAGAAAGAGGAAATCAAAAGGATTATTGGGCCAGAAAAAACAGCCTATTGATTAACGCATCTGAAGGATTGTTAAGTTGTGCATGCATATTGTAGTGTCCACACCGGGAGGAATAAGTTAGTATAATATTTGTGAATTATGGATTTGCGCAAAAAGTTTAGTTGGCATAAACAGCATATTGCGATTCTAGCACAGTCATCGTTTCAACACTTCTGCTGTTTTAGGAAGGAGACCAGTTTTCCTACCAAGAACAGAACTGAGCACACAATGTCAGACCAGAACTTGAAGACCCTTTATCTGAAACAATGATAACGACGGCAGGCTGTTTTTCCGTTTTATTGATGGAAAAAATTTTTATTCCTGCATCAACGGGAGTAACCTCGCAGATTAATGATGTGGCCGTCCATATAGTTTCATTTCTTTCCCGTTATAGCTCCTAAGTTTCGCTTTTCGTTTACGGAACGAGGAATGAAACAATATTCGGATGTGTTCTCTTTATTCAGCCTATTTAACAATGCTGTGATCATACAAATATAAACCCAGTAATTCTGAGTGATATGCGAAACTTTGAACCTCGGACAGATCGATACACTGTATTGCAGTATGAGTCATAGCAGAACAGGAGCCTCGGTAGTGCAGTTGGTTAGCCCGCGCTCCCGGAAAGGCTGGAATGCAAGTTCGTTTGCGTCTAGGTTTGGAGTTTTGCATGCCACTCAACATTGTAACATTTCTGCAAGTCTTCCATTCTACGATATATTATTCCTTTAATCGAAACATTTTTCGAGGAAAAACTTCGTGGTCAATCCGTCTAATTTCGGTTTCTTCATTTCCCCAACTTATTCACATATATATATATATATATATATATATATATATCAGTGGTAAGGATGTTGCAACTGAGACTTTTCTGAGCTTATTCTTCAGGGAGTAGTAATTCACATGACATCACTGTTTTTATGGCTGGGGCTTTCAGCGAGTTCTTAACTCTTTGGGTACTACGCGCATTCATTTGAGTGCACATGCATTTCCCTAGATTTCTCTCTCCACGAAGCTTCCCATCAGTTCTTTGATAGTTCTTCGAACGATTGAGAAACAGCGATTTCAATGCTGTACGCGGTATCTGAAAAGATTTTATCATTCGCTATAGCAGCGAGAACAAGATTATGTTTCAGCTTCAGTTTGATTTGTTTGCGTGGCTAGGGATTTTAGACAGCTTTTTATTTAGCTTTCAAAATCTTTTGATATCAGAAATCTCGAAAATACCGGATCAAGGTTTGTTTTTCAAAAAAAAAAAACTTTTGTAGAGCGGTGCAAGAGCAAAAAAAAGCCTAAATTGTGTCTATTTTGACTGCCACTTGCAGTGTTATGATGTTATAATATACCCAATATGTGGAGTACTCTGCAAAAACGTTCGCGTCAACCGGGATTCGAACCCAGATCTCACTCTTTCCGGGAGCATATGCTAACCATTGCACTACCGACGCTCGTTTTACACAGCACTCCTATTTACGCTATAACGCGTTGTCTGCCAACAGCCAACCGGAAAGAGTGAGATCTGGGTTCGAATCCCGGCTGACGCAAACGTTTTTGCACAGTACTCCACATATTGGGTATATTATAACATCATACCACTGCAAGTGGCACTCAAAATAGACAGAATTTAGACTGATTATCGATATCCAATGTCTGTCAACACAAGTGGGTTCAGTGCCGATAGCGGCTACCCCGCCAAACCGTCGACGGTTGGCTGTGGCAGACAACGCGTTATAGCGTAAATAAGAGTGCTGTGCAAAACGAGCGTCGGTAGTGCAATGGTTAGCATACGCTCCCGGAAAGAGTGAAATCTGGGTTCGAATCCCAGCTGACGCAAATGTTTTTGCACAGTACTTCACATATTGGGTATATTATGACAAAAAAAGACGTTTTACGCCTGCTGTAGTTAGCTACTCCTTCAAAATTTCTAGCGAGTTTCTCCGGCAATTTATAGTAAAATGACGCCAAGCAGTGATAAAGCAATAGAACAGTGGCTTTTTTCTACAATTCTGATATTAGCAACCTAGATAATGTTTTGAAACAGACAAAATTTTTGAACTAATAATGATTATCGCGTCGTTTCGATGCTGAAGTTGAAATTGCTGCCCGCAGCGCTGTTTGAGAGTTGCGCAATCTCTTCCGTTTATCCAGAAGTTTTGCTCCTTTTTAGGAAATATTTAGATTTTCTTGCTCTCTGATGCAGCAAGACTTTGTATACACGATCATATTCCTTTGGTGCATCTATCTCAGTGCGCAAAGTGTAATATCTCCTTTCCGTAGGGTGACTTTTCTGAACCAAGTTCAATTTCAGAGTCATCATTTAACAAGCTATCGTTTAAGTTCCAAAACTCTACTGAAAAGCCACCCGCGAACCCTAGCCGGGCAAAAAATACAATCCGTAGGTGAATCGTAGTCTTTTTTAAATCTTCTGCAGAGCTTTAAGAGACCCTTATTTATGGAGGCTAAGCATAGTAAAAAAATTCGCTGGTTTTTGAGTTATCAAACACCCATTGAAGGTACAAGGAAAAACGAGAAAGACCCCGTTTTGAAAGGCTTGAAATTACCTTAATCGACGGTATAATTCAGGTGTGCTCATATATGTTTGGCTATCGGAGTCGCTTGGAGTTGAAGGTCAAATTAAAGCCACAGTTCCGGAGCATGAAGGAGATCTGAGGTGCCTAATCAGCTAGCTTTTATTTGAAATCCTAACTACGCTTGTAATTGTGATTAATATGTGCACTATGAAGGCGAATGATTCTAAATGAGTTGGGCCGCCAAGACCTACTTATACTATCAAGCTATCTTTGCAAATAGATGATAAGCCTCTACACATTCTGAATGCATCATTGTGTGATACCTGAAGTAAATAGTCAAAACAACGTATATGATACTGCCTTGGGGAACTCATTCCTCAAAATGTTTGTAAGTGAGACGGCTGAGAAAGTTTATTTCGTAGGAGCGTTTCACAGGCGTTTTTTTTCTGTCTTCGGAAACTTCATCGGATTTTCTATGCAGTTATATGTCTACGGAAACGTGTGTTTTCTTGTGTAAGGCATTTGCGCAAATCCGTAATTCACAAATATTATACTAACTTATTCCTCCCGGTGTGGACACTACAATATGCATGCACAACTTAACAATCCTTCAGATGCGTTAATCAATAGGCTGTTTTTTCTGGCCCAATAATCCTTTTGATTTCCTCTTTCTTTCCTTGCTGGCATTCGAATAATGAAGCGATTGTCTCAAAGAACCGCGCTTTTTCCTGGGTACTAAAGAAAATATGCGCTGAAAGGAATTCCCAAACACAAATGGCACCTTGATCGAATAGAATGACGAGCAGGAGAGTTGTGTCAATATAATGTCTAGTAGCAAAACCTTACGAATCTCCTGGCACGTTCTATATTCTAGATCTTCAAAGTGGATCCCAAAAACCTCGACTCTAGATTGCATTCAACTTCAAGTTAAAATGCTTCAACATTGCTTCGATTATTTTCAGGAACAGCAGTTGGAGGTCAGGTAATTGTCGCTATCGCCTTCCATATGAGGTAATACTTTTCATTATTTATTCATGGTTCGGCCCGCTTCATATCTCAATTTTCTAACATATTTTCATTCAGAAGTAGTGTTTAGTACTAATAACATTTGTGTGTGCGCACATAGTTCTTAGTTTTATACGCTCAAGATCGAAAACTCGAGAACGGTTTTTTGCCGTTTTGAGAACGATATACGACGTAGTGCTCTTGTGGGGTGACTTTTTCAATCGTTTTAGATGTCTTGCTCCAGCTTCTTGAGATCACTTAATTGTATGTAAAGGTCAATAGTGTATCAGAGTTCGAATACATTTAGGTCGTCTATGAAGTCAACACGAAAGATCCTCCAATAATCGACGTAGTCTCAAAGGTTGCATGATATCCACACGATGTGTTCATTGAGAAATGAAAGTTGATAATATGGCTTATCTTCAAAGTGGCAAAGAAATAGAGACTATCTTCGAATGCTGATGGGCATCGGCTAAAGTAAAAAGTTAACGAGTTGTTGACCAAAGAAATTTTTAGATTCAGTTTAAGTAGAATACGGGAGCTTATATAGGACTTGTTTTTTATTGTTAAATAATCGAGACATTAGTAATGCACGTTACTAAGAAGCAATAAGCTGATTCGACTCCTTCTCACAATAGTTTCTTGTAGTCACTTTGAAACGTCGTAGCCTAGCTACCTTTTAGACTGTTAAATATCTAGATAAGGAGGTATGTTATTTGAAGTGTTCAAACTCTAAATGATCAATTTTGACATCTAACGAAAACCGCAGGAGAAATACATATGAAGAGGAGCTCGGTTGTGCAGTGGTTAGCATGCTCACCAGTAAGGGTGCGACGCAAGTTCAATTCCCTTCCAATGTTCAAAATTTTGCATATCACTCAAGGTAAGGTCATTGCGTGAACGAGATTTCATTTTTGTTGGCCGAATGAGCAATTATTTCTAAATCATGTATGTGATCTATTATGGACACTTATGCAGTGCTATACATTTATTTCGACCTGCACAGCTTCTTGAATAGCGCATTCCCTTTCGTCTTATCCAATCCTCTCGGGAGGAACCCAACCACTCTTTACATATAGAAGACTCATGCATATTATTTACACAGGTTGTTACGCCAGGTCCATAGACGTGTTTCGTAGGCATCGCCCTCTTCATCGATGGCCCACGTCTCCCCTCCCTGCTACGAAGGAGGGCTTAGTGTGAGGCGTAGACCACTGATGAAGAGGGCGATAGCTCCGCAAACGTGTATGGCTCTGATGTAACAACCTTGGTAAGGCTTTGAACATTCCCTACAGACTATTTTGACTTTAAAGCGCTTTTTGATTGAATCCAAGAGAAAAACGTCTATCGCCTCGCTTCACGAGCTGACACTTTGACATGTCACTGAGGGAGTAGGCCCAAAGATCACCATAGTAATGTCTTACTTCAGTAGAGAAAAGTGCAAACGGTTTTGGAAGCTCTGTAATAGAGATATGATTTATGGTGACTGATAGGCTAGGACTTCGAATAGTGATTGATGACAAGTATCGAAAGGTGATGCTCGTAAAGCATTCTCGAAACATAATTGGAGAGATTACATTAAGGCGTTTTTCAAAAGAAACTGGAACAGCGAAAACGTTCGCCTAAGTGGGTTCTGTACCATTTAATTTAAGAACGAAGGGATTATCGTTATCAAGCTTATGCTGAGCTTTTTTTTACAAAGTAGAAACAGTCAATTTTAGCACAATATCGTGGTTGCAACAAATATCAACACTTTGGGTACCACAGGGTCACGGCACCAGCCCTGACTCGTCACACGAGCGACGCGTAGTTCACTATATCAAGTGATCAGTGATACAGACTGCAGAGTTGAAGGTCGATGATTCAATACCCTCTCACGACTTTTCAATGCAATAGCTTTTTCTTTTGAGTTCAATCTGCCCATATCACCAACACACCGTATCACATATCATAGTACCGTTTGATATGCAACTTATTTTTTTAAACCATCTATTGAGCTGTCTATTTCATATAAAAAGTATTGCATTGTTTACAGCCTAGCGCTTTTTTTTTTTTTGCTATAACAACAACGTGTATAGATAACCTTCTATACTCATCAACATCAAATAGCCTGGCTTGAAGCGTCGTGTTAGGTGATCGAACCAGGAACCTTCTTCCGTTTGCCTGCATCACTAAGCACACCGGCGGGGTGGGGCTAGCTCCATGATTGTGTATTACTTGAGCCAACATGTCATGTGGTCTGGTAAGGGCTCTTGTACAGCCCGAGACACGTGTTTCGTCCTTACAGACTCATCAGCCGGGCAGAACCCGTCGTCTGTCGATCTTTTCATAGCCAGTTCTCTCGGGAGCGTCACACTTCTTATATATAGTTATCGACGACGTTCGCTTTAAACTCTATGTCAGGTGAAACATTCACCTAACACCGAGTGTTGTGCACTCGATTGCTCATTGGCTGGTACTTTTGTCATAAGTGACGCTCCCGAGAGAACTGGCTATGAAAAAATCGACAGACGACGGGTTCTGGCCGGCTGATGAGTCTGTAAGGACGAAACACGTGTCTCGGGCTGTACAAGAGCCCTTACCAGACCACATGACATGTTGGCTCAAATAATGATGAAAGGATATATTGAAATTTGAGCGTGGTCTAAACAAAGCACTCGAGATAAAGGTATGATTGTGTATTAGCCAAAATGTTAAAGCCTATAGATGACTCCTGCTTCTTTGTAATGGATTTTGGCTGCAATCAAGCCCTCGAAAACATCTCCCAAAGCCTAATTTTTACAAGTCCACTTTTGAATTAACCCGCCATGACAGTCTGCGAAACATCAAGCGAGGCACTATCAGAATTTCTATCTATTGCGCCGGAAATCGCCAAATCGCCACGTAATCACCAAAATTTGGTCTGAATAAGACCACACTTCTCTCTCACGACAATGCCAAAGCACACACACTAGAAAGTTCTGCCTTACCCATAACGCTGGATCTTGCCAGCCGCCGCTTTTTCAAGGCATTCTCAGTACTTAGTGGAAGACTATCGAACGAGGATTCGTTGCAAAACATTGGTGCCACTGAATTTTGTGAAAAAGTCGTTCTACTGTTTACTTTTTATGAAGAAAAAAAAAATTTAAAGGTTAGAAAATGATAGGTTTTGAAGAGAAAAATGCAAAAGACTGTTCAATTGTGAAATTGTGCTATAGCGTCCATTTTGTCCGGTATGTGTAAGCAAAGTATTGCCTGAGCTGGACAGTGACACTCTAGATTTACCGCTTTCATATCTTCCTTGCGGATCCAAATACCTGCCTTCGACGCTCTTTCTCGCATCAATCATCCACGAATGTTTTACAGTTTTTACATGGGGGTTCGACCACAGCTTTCCGATCTTTCTGTCGTCATTAATGTCGTCAAACACTGTTTGAGTCGATTTAGCTGATCTTGAGACGGCTGTAGTAAATCATTCCAAATCAAGCTTTCTTCAAACAAGTCCCTTTTACTTCGGAGAAGTGATAGGCGTAGTGAGTCTACGGGACGGGATCAAACAATCAATGGCGTATGTGTTACGGGGCACCTGTAACCACTACACTCCAACTGCTTAACATAAAAAAAAAACATTAACAAATTCTGGGCCACTGGTACCGTTGTGCTTTTTCGATTCGTTACAATTCGGGGTCAGTGACACATCTTATTAGGTATTCACTATTTCTTATAATCAATTTGTGTTGTCTGATCTTACATAAGGTCGTTAGACTTGACAGTTGCGCCATTCAAAAACTTTTTTTTGCGCAGAAGTGCTGTAGGTTTTTGATAGCCTAGCACTTGAACACTGACTATGAACTAGTATAAGTCAGCGTTTCTATGTCCTCACATTACAATATCTCTTCCGAAAGAAGTTTTCATTACGTATGGTAATGAAGGAGCAAGTGTTGATGACTTTTTTATGATATCTGAACGTAGTCATCTTTCGTCACGTTACTCACAAAGACAGGACTGATAGGATGCCTCAATGAAAAGATTGGAATCGGTTGTGAAGAGTTAAGTTCCCATGGATTTAGGCTTAGAGCGAGTTATAAGCGTATCTGAAGCTCTGGAATCAGTGATCAGTACGTAAATCAACATCTCGGCCAGTGTTTTTGTTTGAGATTTATTTCTTCATGAACCTGGGGTACTGTCCTTTTGATAATTTCTTTTTATAAAAAGAATTTAACCATCAATAAGGAAGAGTTCTTTTCTGAGATTTTCTCATTACTATTTTCGATTTCTATTCAGTTTCTGGTTTATTGACCTGAGACAAACGAATAATTTTGAATGGTTTTTTATTTGTCCCTTTTGATGTAAAATTCACTTGTATTAGTTGTCGTTCTAGCGAATTTCGTCATAGATTACGTATCATCTCATTTCTATACTTTGTTGACATTTTGCTCTTATTCCTCGTATCTTTTTCTAATTGTCGACTTTTTGTGATAAAGAACTTGGTGAATGTATGTTGTAGTCAGATGCCCCTTTTCTTAACCGCAGACATAATCATGCTTACCATTTATACTGTACTTACTTAACCCGATTTGCTAAACACAGTGTTTGGAGTGTCGCAAAAACTTCATTCCGTTGCGCCTAATGTTCAAGCCTTTTTTTGAACTGGTCAAAGCGCATCCTGTGGCGTTTGTTACTGTGAGTGAGTTCAAAATTCTTCGTTTTTAGATTGTAGAAAGGAACGTCCTATGGATATATAGGTACAATGTGAAACAGTCTGGAAACTAGGCCGCTTCGACATTAGGCTGTCGACTCACTGAGCTGTTTGTTAACCACATTTGTTCTTTTGAAGCGATGGTTTTAAGCTCCAACAAGACTGCTTTCCTCATTATGTTTGAGGTATAAACATCAAATTATTACAAACACGACTGAACTTAAGCGAACCAGTTATCAGACACTTCAATCTCTCCTTCCTGTTTCACAGAGTGGAGGCAGGCACAACAGTGAATTCGGAGAAGAACGGCGTGACGTTCATTGGCAATTTTCAATGGGAACAAGAGATGCAGCTAGTTATAAGTGGGTTCTAAATTCTAAGTGTCACTGCACAAATTCATTTGGTAGCAACTGTTATGAGGTTCAATCACTTCGAAATTATCAGATCGATAAGGGACGCTTTATGAGTATTGTTACCTAAAAACATCCTGTATTCAAGTACTTTCTGAAAGTGAATTATGTTGTGATATTCCTAGATCGAGAAGAGCCTCTGAAACCGTTCTCAAAAGCTTTCTCTCAATTACTTGATTCACTAAAGGTTAATGGCGACCAGGTAATTTGTTTCTATACAGCTCGTTCACTATTATTTTCGACCCTACGGTTTTGTTTTAGCGATGAAGATACATTTCGGAGCATCGAGCATTGAAAGTTATCTGCGACATGCCCAATATCGAAGAGGCTATTGAATTGATTGCACATTATGAATATCGGATTTTGTGCGTGGTTTTTTCCACTTTAGGGCTTTTTTTTCATTTAGATGAGGTTTGTTTTTTCTCGCGTTTGCAACTAGTGAAAATTAGGAGTGTTATTATTGCAGTCTAGTCGGCAGCTAACTCCTCTGAGATCACAGGAGGTATTGTATCTGACAGCGGCTATTTCTGACTTCTATATCGAAGAAGACAAGCGTGTTTGTTTTTTTTCCAATAAACCATCCTGTTTTCTGAAGGAACTTATTAAATTTTTATTTGAAGGATTGAAGACGGAAAATCTGGATTTTTTGGCTTACACACAAGATCCGGTCAAGCTGTGGTGGTGGTGAGCTATATGAACGACTAAGTCTTGCACCCAATGCATTTGACCTAATAGTTTAGATGATAGCATCTGCATCCTATGTGATATCTGTTGAGTATTATGTGATAGTATTCAGAATCTTTGTTGTTTATATAACAAATATACCAAAAATCGCCTGAGAAGAGAGGGGAGGTGGGTGTGGGAGAGTGGCTGTGGCGCTCGTCGTGAAGTGAGGCTAACACTCAACACTCTCTGACAGTGAGCAACGAACGTCCTATAAAACACCATAGTCAGGCTATTCTCGAGATTTCAAGTAGACGCGCTCAGCCAGCAATTTACGGCGTTCAAGAAAAAGACGAAAAATAAGTGGAATGCTAGAAGTGCCGGGATACAAGTTAGAAAAGACTGTGAGATGGATCAAATAAAGTGCTAAAAAATGCTCTCTAGTGATAAAATACATATCTTTAAATGTTTAGCTTGGACCTGATAAGTCAATATTAGTTCCGATGACTCGTGCGGCTATTGAGAAATATAGATACGAATTAGTTATCGGCAATATCCTACAGACCAGAAAACAACATGTGGTTTTGGTTCACGCTTAAATACGGCGAACATTGGCTTGGCTGAGGTAACTCATTGCCTATCGACAAGAATCCATTTATAACGACTTTCTTACGAGGTTTATGGTGGTATGATGCTGTAACTATATATCCAGTACTGTTGAGTGATAAAAAGCTAGAGTCGAAATAACATGTAGATGAGAACGATTGTCCAGCCTCACCTTTTCAATAATCAATTTGTCCATTACGTTTCCATTAACTGCTGATCTATCTGTGCTTTGTCTTGACCTGTTACACTGGTATTTGAAATGCCAAAAAATTTTTGTGACTGCAGTTTTTACATCTGAACGCATAGGATAATAAACACTATAGCATTAATAGCAGAATGGACAACCTTTTGCGGCAATGTGTACTGTTTTCGGTACATGAGCCAAACTATTTCCCTGAAATCCGGCTCTATGGAATCCGGCTTTTTTGGGTCTTTTGGCGGAGCCGGACAGTGGGACTGCAACATCAAGAAATCAGTTTGCTGCGATGTTACTGATGACTTATTTATAAGTTACAGTTACAAGTAGATACTTATATGACCCGACTTCAGTGATAGTGTGGGCCGAGTATGAATTCCATCCACTTCTCTCTTGCGCGAGTGTCGTCCAAGTGGGGGTTTCTTTTAGAACATAGCATTTCTGAAAATGCATTCGCAGATGATAGGCGATAGACGCGAGACGATTCTGAATGGCGATTAAATTAAAAAAAAAACGTCGTTCAAACTCTCTATGGGTGGTGTACGTACTTCCTGACGTAGTTGAAGTTTCAGGCTGCATTGGTCCTTCGTAGGGTAGCGCTGGGAGCAGTGTTGTATTAAGGTGTGCGCAAGTTTTTAGGTGTGATAATGGTTCAGTGGCTTATTCAAGAGACCTGTACGCAGCCTATGTTGCCCTATTTCTCCTGCGTAGTTCTTTTTTCATGTTGAACCTCGTGTTCAGTATTTGTTGAGAGTACACACCTATGAGGTGTTTTCTTCGACGCGAGGACTATCCACTTCCATATGCTTACCTTCGCATTATAGATCCCTGACAAATTGGGTTCCTTTTCTATCTATCCGTAGTACAGTCTTTTTGCCTACTTCGTTGATTTAATTGAATTGTATTTACTTTAGTGTCAAGTTGTGACCGCACTAGAAAGTTTTTTTTTTACTGTCTAGCAACTTATAAATACCATTGATTTCGGTGTCATCTAAAAATCGCGTTCCAACAGGAATGACGATGAGGTGGGGCTTGTTGACACGTTAAGGACGATGCGAATGGAACGACCGCCTCATATTTAAGAGGTGTCATAGCGAGCCTCGGCTGCTTCTCACTCGTTTCGATGTCTCTTTCAACATTGTGTTTCTGTGTTAGTCAGACATAGAATGATTTATCTTTACAAATATCTGTTCATTTTTTGTCACAAATTCTCGTAATCAGCTGATCGGGCATTTAGAAAGAGTTTGAAGTAAACTATCTACAAGTTCTTTTATTTTTCTATTATAAATATACGTCCAAGAATGTTAAGTGATATGCAAAGCTTTCGACCCCAGGCTCAAGTTGAATCTATGGAGGTCTGATGAACCACAGCGTATATTCAAACCATTGACCACGTGCATGTGTGTGTGTGTGTGTGTGTGTGTATGTGTGTGTGTGTGTGTGTGTGTGTGTGTGTGTGTGTGTGTGTGTGTGTGTGTGTGTGTGTGTGTGTGTGTGTGTGTGTGTGTTTGTGTGTTGCAGAACATCGCTAGCGACTGCGCCACACACGATCTAATATTACCTTAGCAATCTAAGTATATGAGTGCGCTACTTGTTCACTCGGTCACGCATGTGGATTTTGTCCATCTTATCACGCTTTACCATGAAATTGATTTCTTCATATTATTGCTTGTCGTGGTCGTGCTTGAACTTGCTCGTAACGTTCGTGTGAGTTTGATTCGTTTCCAGTAAACGTCATACTTCTTTGATAATTACAGTTCGACAAACTATGGAGGGATATGTACTTTGTGATGAAGAAATGTTGGATATCGAGCCGCCGTTCGATGACTCGTTGAAGGAGGATGTGGTGGTCATGGATATTCAAAAGGACTGCGGATTTGGAAACATCATCAATCGTGTGGACACTATGTTTGACGTTAGTTGATTTCAGATCGGTGCTGACTTCATCGGGTGGAAATGACACCGCTTATGAGTTTCAGTCCTTAAAAATTGGTGAACTGCTGCGATTTTTCATCTATGATGAAAAATTGGCTTCAACATAATTCATCTTTCTCCCAATTGTTGATTTGGTTTTGGCAAAATGTTGACTTTTCTTATCAGTGCCCCCATATACTTGATATTGCTCCTGATTACTGTTAATATCCCTTCCCCCTTCCCCCCCTCCCCCCCCCCCTCCCACCATTAACCTGATATGACTTTGTGGTATTAGTGGCCATTTGTACAATGTGCTGAGTTTTTTCAATGGTTTCCTTGAAACTGTTGTGGTACGCATTATGGAGTAATTAGGGACGTTCAGTAAAACTCAAAGGATCATTGGATCTTTACCGTGCCCAGGCTTAATAACACTACCAGGACCGCTGGCCCACGGCGCTAGCCACTCCCCGTCGCCCCACGCGGCGATTCGGCGGAGAGCAGCCCGCAGAAGGTTAACGTAACTATCATAGTAAGAAAACGCTCAGTCTTTCCTCATATCATCATATTTTGGTGCCAAAACTAGACCTATGGGGTAACGCTTGTGTTGCAGTGTTACCATATGAGATATACCGTGTTATGATGTGTCAGTGATTTGAGCATATTGTACTGGAAAAAAAAGGATAAAACCAAAAAGGCTATAATGAAGCGTCGTGTTCGGGGATCGAGCTAGCAACCTTCTTCTCTGTGGACGCTACACGAGGCACTCAACACTGGGAGCTGCTCGCCGACGAGCCACCGCGTGCGTGACGGGGCGAGAGTGGCGCCGTGAGCCGGCGCTAATGTGTTAAGTCCTCGTCCTTCTGACGTCAGATAGTTAGTACGTTCAAGCTTAAACAAGGAACAAGTAAATAAATGGTTCACCAACTCTAAATGCCTTGTACTATAGTCTTTGAAGAATCTAGGTGACCAGCTTCTGACTGCACTGTTTCGTTTCAACATGAAAAGCTCCCCATCTTCATGGTAGATGTATTACGTTTTGATGTTTAGAACGAAGTTCGGCGTGTAATATTTCGTGGTGTTGGGGATGCAAAAAAGAAGTGTATGGTATGCGTGGAGGTGATAAAAAATAGACGACAGGTGATTTTATCATGATAAAGTGATTTTTCAGTCGTAAACCGTGCTAGTTTTTGAACTTTCCAGAAATACGCCAAAATATCGCCTTTGTATGTTTTTGTGGTGCGTCTAGGTGCCCTGCGACACATACGTGTTCAGTGGTTCGATCCCTCGCCCAAAGCTCATCAGTATCCCTCCGTGGTAGATAAATTGGCATCAGACATGTCTGGGAGTATAGTTGCACTGACTTGATGCATTAGTAGGCCACCGAGAGCCATTGTTTATGTCGCTGCGAAACCAATTGCGGTCTTAAGCCGTAAATTTTGAATTGTCTTAACTAAGCTCAACACATTTTCATTAATGAAAATAGTGAGCCATCACAATCAACAAATATTTATTAACGGGAATTATATTTGTTTATTCCTGTACTATTGATCGGTGTTTCGAGATTTCACGAGCCTTTGGAAAGCATTTTCTGTCTCCTGTTTGTTAAGAAAGTGTTTTTCCTGCAAGAAGTTATCGGGATGCTTGAAGAAATAAGTGGTAGCTGGTAGGCGCGAGATCCCGTGAGTACGGATGAGTTTTAAACTTCGCAGCCTTCACTCGTTCCTTTTGAAGCATTCGTGCTGCAACGTGCGGTCATGCGTTGTTATGAAGAAGAATTGATGTGTTTGTATTAACCAGTGCCGATTGCAGACGTAGCAGTTCTCGGTGCATCTCATCGATTTGCTAGCATACTTCTTTGCGTAAGACCGGTAACATGCCCTTGTACAGCCGGACAGAACTCTTTCTTCTGACTATTAGCATGGGTTTCACTGATTCCAACGCTGCACTTATTTTTTGTGAAAGACCGTTTTGTCACAGTGTAGCACTTAAAATAAGACCGAGCTTCACATACGAGAGTGGGTGGAGCGATCGATCGATATGGGTCAGACATATGGGCCTAACTTGTTTTTGAATTGATAATTTTTCTCTATTTTGAAGAAAACTTCATATCAAAATAATCGATTCAGATAGTACGGGACTTTTTTTACACATTCATATGCTTATGTTCTTCCAGCGAATTATACGCGTGGGAAAAATGAAGGCGAGCCTGAGGTGTAAAACATAATTTAATTTTGAGTTTCAAAGCGTTATAAAGTGGTGTATTGAAAGAGCTGCTACGTGAAGCTGTAACCAGAGATTTAAGCTTTCAAATAATTACTATCATTCTTATGAAAAAGTTTTGTCCAGCGAAAAAAATCATCATTTCACTTGTGGCCACCTAACATATAAGTACACTTTTCTCACCCCAAACAAGTTTGGACCCTATTTTTCAAATAAGATCTGTGAGGGTTTTGATGAACCCCACGGCGAACTGGATGACCAGTGGCGAGGTGTGTATTGCATGATTATCTTTCTCTAAGCACTGCGTTCTACTCGTCTCATTTTGGGTGTGGTTTGGAAATTCAGGCCTCATATTTCTACTGGTACACACGAAAGTTGAGAACTTGCAGTTTTTTTTTCGAAGTTCACGGATACGTTGCGCACGACATAGGTAAATATCGCTCAATCTATTCATTGTTCGCCGTCTAAAACCTCCTTTCTTGAGTCATTCCAGACACGATTGAAAAAACACTGAACGAATGATAGCCATGCGAATAGGCGGTGTTTCGAGAGGAATTCAGTGTCATTGACCACGTCCGCAGCATCACAAGACTCATTGAAGTTTTAAAGGAGTTTAAAAGACACTTTTGTCTCACTATCATCGATTTATGGAAACCTTTGACTCAATGGAGACAGAGACAGTCATAGTCGATCTGGATAGCCAGGGCGTCCCTACTCAATGCACAGCAATACTTCGTGAGCTATATAAAAGCTTAAAAGCCAAAATGTCGTCGTTTTTCAATGATTTCTCTACCGAGATAAGAAGAGGGGTTCGACAAGACGATACGATTGCGCCGAATCATCCATTGCCAACCTTTGAAACGTTATACCAATTCTAAAATAAGACAATATGAGAGTGTGATTCGATGGTCGACAATTACATCATCCTCTCTTCTCTGGTGATATCGTCCTCAGTAACCGTGGATCAACTACGGAAGTGAATGTTGACCGATTCCGACCACGCCTGTGAAGCGATTGTTCTCCGATTGAATCTAAGCTAACGATGTTTATGTGGAGTAGATTGGTTTCGAATGCCCCATTCATACTGAACGAAGTGATTATCTCCGAGTGTTCCAATCGCGTCCATGTAGGTCTAGAAGTCAACATGATGAACAAGCTTGCTCCACATTTGAGCAGGAGAAACCGAGTAATTTGTGAAGCGTTCAAGAGCATCGAGGGTGTAGTGAAGATGTCGAAGAACGTTTGACTCCACTTCTTGCTATTCGATCCAGCAGCTATCCCTGCCTTTGAGTATGCATGAGAAATGTGGTTACTACGTAAGTAAGGTGAAAAACCGTTTGATGTTATCAAACGCGCAAGCGAAAAGTCGACGCAGGAGTATCCGGTATCTCGCAGATGAGGAAAAGGACCTAAAGTTCCGACCTGCGTCAACGATCAAACGGCAGAGATGTCACTTTACGTACCAGGCTATCGAAGATAAGGTGAGCCGGACAGGTAGTGCGCTTTAACGACGGCCTATGAACGGGAGCTGTGTTCTTTCCGGCTACGAGAGACAAATAAAATTTTGAGCTCATTCGTTGGACAAGACATTTTGTACAGAAATGTTAGTAACCATTTGAAAGCTTCAGTCTTTGGGTAGAGCTGTACGTGACCGGTTTTCGAAAAGACCCTTATAATGCTATAAAGTCCAAAATAAAATTGTGTCTCACACGCGCATATTTCTTTTTGGACTGCCTGTAATTATTCGATAGTGTAATGCTTCCTGAATCTAACGCTAAGCTTATATCTTGGATAGATCGTTTCTTTGCAACGCAGCATAGAAAATCGGATTGATTCATACGCGCGAGCAAGGTGATCTTGGCAAGTTCACGGGCTGCTTGATGAGGCGATATGTGGGTTGAGGTGATGATCGATCAATTTTCGACCAGTATTATGAAAGTGCGATCTCTTTTATTTGATTAGGAATTGTATCTCCGTTTTGGAAAAAAAAAACTCCAGATAGAACATATGACTCTGCTTTTGCCATGAATACGGACAAATCAATCATCGTTATCATCATTTCGAGATGGAATTCACGAGGCTAGAACGTGTTAACTGCTTTCAAGGGTGACTGGTGAACATTAAGATACTACGAGGTTTTCCCTACACGTTCATATACTCGAACATCAATCAATCGTCTCGCCAGGCGACCTTGCTGCCTCACCCAACGGTCCGTGACTTAGCCAAACTCAATGCATGTGAATCAGTCTATTTTTCCCTCCTGCGTTGCAGAGAAATGGTTTTTTGAAGATATAAGTACAACGTTGAAATCAGGAAGCAATACCCTATCGAATAGTTACTAATAGTCCAAGAAAAGAGCTCCTGGCGAGAAAGATGCGCGTGCGAAGATTAAGAGATTTCCTTTTGTAACAACATTAAAAAGGGTTTTTCGAAAACCGGCCATTTAGGGCTGTAGCTCGTGTTTTAGGCTTTTGAATGATTATTAACACTTTAATGAATAATTCCTGATCAACGAATAAGGTCGGATAATTATTTGTTTTCTTATAACCGATAAGAAATGAGAGGCGTTATCGACTGAATTCTTTATGATGTCAAACACCACGCAGGAAGACATCGACTCGATAGTGCGATCTTTTTTATGGAAGACCTAAAAGATATACATAATGTCCAGTGAATTCTCGAAGTAAACAGGACCCACTGAGCTACTACTGAGCGCTAAAAGAAATAATGGAAATGTATCTCATTATTATTATTCGAACCAATCTGTCACATGGTTTGCCTAGAGTAGGCGATAACGAACGATTTATACATGCCGTCGATTGAATTAAATCACTAGATCGGCAGTGTTGTACACTCGATTGCTTGTGACTGGTGTTTTTGAAATATTATAACGTTTCTTTCGAGTTCTTTCCCGAGAACACGCTCTGTTTTGGTGGTTCAGCTTATGTTGTAATTTGCCAAGTGAACGTTGTTTCCTCAAGCTTGTGTAATTGAACCTTCATATAAATAACAACATTATTGAATCGACGTTAAATAACAAAGCAGTTATAAATGGAGTTGGAAGTCAAGGAAACTATAATACAGCAAACACAGATCTCATAAAGACACCAAGAAGTGCGCTAGGATGAGCAGAGACTACTCGAAATGAGCTTAGAATGTGCTCGGATTGAGTAGTGATAAAGGTAGAGCTCACTTAGTTTACACGGATGATGCCCGAGCCCCGACCTATCGACTGACGGCGGTGATATGTAATTAATATGTCCTTACATCCTACCAGAGTCGAAGTGAACACTTAAGTGATTAGAGGAATTAATCAACAGAGGAGAGTTGTGTAAAACGTTCGATCAGGAAGTAATAGGTAAAGGCCCGCTGACAATGTGCTTGTGAGCAAACGTGTTTCCATGGTCCTCAATAAGTGACCTAATAAATAAGGAATTGAATAAAGAAGAAGCAGTGCATTGAATGGTCTGCTCCTCAGTAAGGATCAATGAACATAGTGATCGAGGAGACACTGATAAGGATCGTTCCAATTGCTAGGTGAATACAGTTAAATTACATTATAAACTAAGGTAAACCGATAAACAACGACGATGACGGCGGTGAACATGGTGTGACGAGGGACGATGGAAGGACCTCTCTCTTTCAACGCGCAAAGCTCGAATAACGGTCGACCAGTGGTCACCTGTGTCGACTGGGGTTCTTTTCCTGCCATATCGATCATTGGACGTGGGTTGACTGTGTGGACGTGTCTTTCCGTTTTCACTGGCACTTTGATTAGCCGTCGAAATTATTGGATAATTGTCGACTGCGTCGACGTGGTATCCCGTTTTCCGCCGACACAAAGTTTGAAGGTCGTCTTTGTCGACACGCTCAGATTTCAATATACTCATAATTTAATATAATTTAGAATAACGCGTTGTAGCGTAGAAAGAATGGTGTGCAAAACGGGTGTCGGTAGTGCAGCGTTTTAGCACGTGCCACCGAAATAAGTGAGATCTGGGGTTCGAATCCCAGTTGACGCAAACGTTTTTCCACACCACTCTAAATTATTGGATATATTGTAATATCACACCATCGCAAGTGGCGGTCAAATAAAAGTATTTCTGATTGATTATTGATACCCAATATCTGTGAACATAAGTGAGGTTCAGTGTCGATGACGATCAGCCACGCCAGACCCATGACGGTTGACTGTGGACAGATAACGCGTTGAAGGTAGAAAGAGTGGTGTGCGAAACAGGTGTCGGTAGTGCAGCGGTTTAGCACGTGCTCCCGAAAAGAGTGAGATCTGGGTTTGAATCCCAGCTGACGTAGACATTTTTATACACCACTCTACATTATTGGGTTTATTGTAACAACATGTCATCGCAAGTGGCGGTCAAATAAAATGATTTGTGATTGATCATCTCATTAGTTGTTATTTGAGCTAGCATGTCATGTGGTCTGTTATGAACTCTTGTACGGCTCGATACACGTGTTTCGGCCTTGACAGCCTCGTCAGCTGGGCAGGCCCTTCATCTTTAGCCAATTCTCTTGCGGTGCTCCAGTCTCCCTACTTGAAGCACGCTACGACAAACGATTTACACATGACGTCAAGTGAAATAAGTCACTGATTAGGCAGGGTTGTACCCTCGATTTCTTGTGGCTGGTATTTTTGAAATATACCGTTTGTTTCGAGTATTGCCCTAAGACCACGCTCAAATTTCAACATATCTGACAAATATTATTTGAGCAGTATGTCATGTAGTCTGTTATAGGCTCAAATAGTGAATTTGAGATATATTGAAATTTGAGTGTGGTTTTGAGAAAACAGTCCAAACAAACGGTATAGTATTTCGACAATAGCAGCCACCAGCAGTCGAGTGTACAACACTTCCGATCTGGTAATTGTTTTACGTGACGGCACGTATAAATCGTTTGTCGTCGCCTACTCTGAGTAAGGTGAGTGGAGCACCGAGAGGATTGGTTGAAGACGAAAGGCCTGCCCGACTGACAAGGCTGTCAAGGCCGAAACACGTGTGACGGGTTGTACAAGAGCCCATGACAGCCACATGGCATGCTGGCTCAAATAATAATTAGCGACAGTTGATACAGATGATGGCTTTTCTCGACCAAAAATTGGTATCATTTCCCTGGTGGTTAAGTCATTTCTTGAGTATAAATGGTATGAGAAAACGCTCTGTACAACAATATAAATATCGAGAAGGGAGGCGAGACGTATATGACTTAGTTCACAATCGTCTTTTATCTGATCATTTTCACAGCTTTTTATTTTATGATATTTAGGAGAAACTCTATGAGTGGAGCGCAAATATTATGGCAAAGCGAGTGACGTATTGGAATCCGATTGGAGAGGGCATGAACAGGTGAATGATTTTTTACAGCCGTACGCCATACAATTGACAATCAGTCACTCTGAAAAAGCGCAACATTGAGGAATCATTATATAGATGCCGAGTGATACATCGTTGATATCGATTCCCTATAATAGTAGAGGTGAGCCGAATAGCATGTGCTTCTGATGTGATTTCGAGAATGCCGGAACATATTTCTCTCACTAGCGGTACTATACCACGCCTCATAGAGGCTGAAAACATTCTGCCACATTGTGTCAAGAATGTATTTCCATTTATGCGAGATTAAAATAATGGATAATGTATACTTTGCACATCAAAATTGTAGTCTGTAATATTGTGTAAGATCGAGAGTGGTATCAAAGTACGCCCTCAACCCTGCCGTTTATTTTGAAATCCTGGAAATCTTCCGTAGTGCCTCGAACGTTTTACGTGCTAACCTCTAGGGTTCTATAAGAATTTGGTGGCTCCTTTTTCAAAGTATAGTCGCTTTTACTTCGAAATTTGAAGTCTCCTACGAGCCTAGTGCCATATTTTATTTATACTCTTATCGTCTGAGTGTTCTTTTGTTCCTACAGAGTGATCTATTCGTTCTCTTAATATATTGTTCGCTGCTTGTTTTACAGAAGTCAGATACACTATACTTGAAGATATGCAATCACCATCATTACCGTTAGAGCAAATTTTTCAGTTTTGCGTTGTGCGTAGACGGTTATACAAATTGTAACATCAGTGTGCACAACCTCTAAGTTTTTATAGATAGATTTGAACAAACCATAATTGAAGACCGAATTACCAGACTGTTGCACGCGATGTGGTCCGATCTCAGATATCTTATAAGTTTTAGAAAGTTCAACAGTGGATGTTTTTTATAAAATGGCTCTTTGCCTAGTGCTTGATTCAGGTGTCAAATGAAAACGAAAAGGAATTAGTCCAATAATCAAATGTGGTTGTGGGATGCGTCTTTTGAAGAGAGCGGAAATGTTGAGACCATCGTATCTGAAGTATAACAGATACCAACCATTGCGCTAGCTTGCGTAACGGCAGCACATAATATTCTTGTCATACAGAGTGTTACGAATTAGCTGTCTTCTTATAGAATTCGCTCAGTTAATGACTTTTGTTAGCCTTTTTCTCTTGTGGCAAAGTTTTGCAGTTGTGCTTAAATTGCTAGAATTGAATTGCAGGAAAAAAAGATCTTCTTTTTGCCACATGTATCATTTTAGGACGTGAGAGAGCAGCAAAAAGAGCCCTGAAATTGAATTGGCAGAGAGCTATCTCCAGTGGTTGCTTTGAGGGAAGCTCGCCGAAATGATGCTCTTTTAGGACGGTTTCACATAATTAGTAAGGTTTTCAAGCAATAGAGGTACTGCGGAAAACCCTAAGAGATCAGCTATGCATAACCACTTGTGCTATCATCTGTTCTCGGCTCAAAATTGAGCATCATGTCATATTGGTAAAGATTGAAATTCTACAAGTTTGTGTGCTGTGTATTTGATCGCTTCTATAGCGTGCAGGGAACGATACATTGACAAGACGGCTAGACGGATCTAGTTCAGTATGAAGTGAGATTTAGTCGATAAAATTGAAATTGAACCAATTCATTTGATAGGTGTGCATAAGAGGGGAAAATTTTAAAGCAGAACGAAATTCAGCCACAAGGAGACGAGTCGCTTGTTCAAACTCGTGGTCTGACACAATGTCTGAGAGTGCTAATTTAACGGCAGATCAGCTTCCCATGCGATTTTTGTACGGTTATCAAACATGAAAGAATCAGTGAAAGGCTGATAGAAAACAATAAGAAACAGTGAGGTTTGAAGAAACAGGTTTGCTCCCAATGCAGTGTGAGAGGACGAAGTCTTAAGAAACGTCTATTTGATGAATATATACTATAGTGGAAACATCGTGTTTGCTTATCAGAGGAACCGAATCACAAAATAGACTGCTCTATAACACGAACTGTCCTTTTTTAAAGATGTTTGCGCCGATTTAAAAAAGCTAATGTTTTGTTAATCTTACCTTCTTTAGAACCGCTAAAGTGTATGGGGAAGGTAACGGGTGTGATGTTACCTACTATAAATAGTCGCAATAATAGCAATGTTAACAATAATAACATGTTACACTCATTCATGGTGTGTGACAACTCTTCGATGGCCTCCCTTCTATTAGTAATTTAGCGACTTTGAGTAAGATAAGTTCGCAAAAACATTAGCCATCGTTTTTTGAGAAGACACCACTATGGCTCATGTTTCATAAAAAAATGACAGTTCGTGTTATGGTTTGGTTTTTGTTGCCAAGATATAGTGAGATTAGACAACTGATTTGATACAACTTTCTACAGATTAGTATCCGAAATATCCATAAGCTTCAATTTCTTTTCAAAATTGAATTCAAAGTTTTTAATCTTACACTATATTGACTCGAAATAAGGTCACGTAGTCAGGTATGGCACAGTGTTTTTTGAAAAATCTTCTCATCTAGATTTTGATTAATCTTCAATTTTTTTTTGTTGTGGGAAAGCATTTGCTTATCTTTTTAGTGCACTTTTTTCAGATTAAAAGTAATTACTGATATTCCAGTAATTTTCATCATGCTTTCACGCGATCCTTATTCGTCTGAACTCCAGTGCATGAGGTTTGGAAATATTCTTGATATGTGGGACCTTTTGCTGTGTTAGTAATCGACATTTGGTGACTAAACCATAACTTGTACGATCACGGTCGGAACCATGATTAAATATGTTTCTGAGAACGCACTAGCTTCAATCTTTTCGATGCACATAATTCTCGTATTGCTAGTGTGCGGCAAATTTTACTTCCTAATCATACAACGGGCTTTCCACTTTTCACCTCGTTTGATTATTATAATTTCAGCATGCAGTTATCATTAAATAAGAAAGTCGAGCTGCCGATGTCCAAAATACCGTTGGCGAAAAGTGGAGAAAACAAAAGCAAGCAGTCAATCTCAAATGAGTGTTCGCAGCCAAGCAGAAATACTGAAGAAGCTGAAGCAGCTGAGCGTTCCTAAGTGCTTGGGTAGCTAGATTGGTTGTCATGGTTGTTGTGTCGCATGTCGTTTTAATTTCAATGATTAAAGTAGAGTAAAGGATTATGTTCTTGACGTCAATCAATTTCTAAAGATGCGCTATGCATTCGTTTTCGATCTATAGCTTTGTGTATGTGACTGGAAGCGTATCTGACCTCTACAATGACTTGCGGTGGCCTACCCTATGCATCAAGTCAGTGCTGGTTATCCTCCCGCACAGGTCTGGCTTTGGTGCTGCGCCTCACTGATAGTGTCACGGGGTCGGTTATACAATAGTGTCGCTACGGTATTGTCTCAAGCTGTTTGATATTTGTTCCAAGACATTATCGTTTTGGGCGTTGACAAAGTTGTGTTAGAGGAATGCACGACGAAGATTGACAGTTATTCACTCTTTTCCTGTTAGCAGCCACGATTTTGCTACCACATAATTGCTGCCGTTTTTGTGAATTTGCATTATTCAAACTCAGAAAGGTCAATACTGAGAATCAAGCTACTCAGCTAAGCACTTTGTTGACTATAACATAAAAATTTAGTGCATGGATCTTAATTCACATAGCAAACAGCTTCTTTCGAACCATCACCTTCCTGTTCTTTGGAAGTTCGCGTAATACGACATAAGAAACGGCGTCTAGTTCTTCAACACGCTCAGTTTACATGGAAAACTATTCCTATGTTTGGCCTTTCCATGCATAATTTGATGATCATCGAAAAGTGAAAAGTACCGAAGGGAAATGAGTTTGAATCGATTCATATCAACCATCGTATAGCAGCCGTTTGAGTTAATATCGCTTGACGTCAGCCTAGCTGTGTCAAGCATAAGGCTAAAGTTAAGTTCTCGGCATTGATCAATCCTTTTAGGATGCGCCGTGCATTTGTCACCAGTTTTGAACTTCGTTTGAGGTGATTGAATGCTGGTACCAATTTACCTATCGCGGAGAGAGGGATTGCTTGGTGAGGCATAAGCTTAAGATCCAATCGTTGACTTCGTGTGCGACGCACAGCGTCTCTAACGACTGCGCCACATGCGCTCTTATGTCAAGCGAACTGCATCAGTTATACTTCTTCTTAAACAAATGCTTAGATGATACGCAACCGTAGTTCAATACTCGGGAATCAACATTCCATAGAGCTCGGACTGTTCTTTTAAGCTGATGCGAGGTAATAAATAGCTCTCATGTGGTCAGATGATCAGGATTTTGGTGAATTCACTTCTTCAAACTTTGAGTATATTTTTTGTGACTCTGTCTGCGTAGTATTGTGAACAATCTTTTAGAGTGTGGTCACCTACTTATAATGCACGTTCTTTTCCACCGAGTCCTTTTTTGATGATCTGTTGGCCCTGGCTTTAAAAAATAAGGTACATCGTCATCGCATACGCTAGATTTCATAAAAATCGTTCGTCGGAACTTGACCAGATGCTGTTATCAAAAAAATCGACGAGGAATTCAAGAACGGAAAATATCACGTTTTCCACTCCGAGCCAAACGCACTAGGCACACAATCGTACACAAATACCATGAAGTGCCAGAATATTTTAAGAAATCTGAATCTTTTCTACCGAATAAAGAAAAGATTACTAATAAATAACAAAAACCGCGCCACCTAAATGGTAGTTAGTATCGCTGCAAGTAGCGCGATTTGCGAAAGCGTAATTTTCGTTATTTATCTGAGATTTTTCCCTTATTTCTGAAGAAATTTTTCAATTTCCGATAATGGAATTGACGAAGAAACTTTATTGAGTCGCTCTATAGATCGAAAACTTGTACTGTTGAATGGCTACTAATGGTTTTGCCAAGAGCCGTCCACACACGCTAACCGACTCTTTACAATACAAGACTCTTTGAAGTTTCACGAGAGTACAAACAACCACTCTGTTTCACTTTCACCGATCTGAAGAAAGCCTTTGATTCAGTGGAAACAGAAGCGGTTATAAAGGCTCTGAATTACTAGTGCGTCCCTTCTCGGTACATAATAATCCCTCGTGAGCTTCATAAAGATTTTACGATCAAAATATCTTCATTTTACCTCAATATCACAATTGACGTAAGAAGAGGCGCTCGACAAGACGATACAATCCCGCCAGAACTATTTACTGCCACCCTACAAAACGTCATGCAAACTTTAGAATAGGACGATATGGGAGAAAAATTGACGGTCGACACTTAAACCATCTTCGCTTTGCTGACGATATCGTTCTCATAACCCCAAATATCAGTCAAACGGAACGAGTGATGATCGATTTCGATAGCGCTTGTGTAAAGATGGGTCTTCAACTAAATCTAGCGAAAACGATGTTCATGAGGAACGGACGTGTTTTGAATGCACCATTCACGCTCAACGGAACGACAATCTCCGAATGCTCCAGATACGTAAGAACATTCGTCTCCCTGAACACCTTTTCGACTCCACGATTATCCCTGCCCTAACGTATGCTGCATAAACCTGGTCGCTACGTAAACAGGACGAAATAGCACTTTGCGTTATTAAACGTGCAGTCGAAAGGCCGATGTTAGGAGTATATCTTATCTCGCGAGTCAGAGGCAGGATTCGAAATTCCGACAAACGTCAGCGATCGGAAATCAGAGACGCTGTTCTGCACGCCAGGATATCGAAAAGAGGGTTTGCCGAACAAGTTATGCCATTCAAGAACAAGCGATTGACGAGAGCCGTTACCGACTGGATTCCTCGGGGCACCAAGCACTCTACAGGAAGACCCCTGACCCGTTAGTCCGATTTCTTCACGAAAGCTATGGAAAAAAGTTATGATGCTTAGCGAATTCCTAGAGCGAGGAGGATTCACTGGGCTACTCTTGCATGCGATAGGGAAAAATGGAAGTGTTGCTCGTACCCGCTTGACTTACTCGACGATCAACGAGACGACGGCTGATACAGGTGATTCATGTACTATAGACGATGTTCAAAGAACTGAACGAAGCGAGAAAGAAGATCGGATTTTTCATATATCGCATAAACATTCAGTTAATGAAAAGGTAATGGTGAAGTGGCAAACGAATAGAATTAAATGGTTTTCCGATTGATGAGAGCATCTCGCATGCGTACTTCGTGCGATCATTGAACATTGATAGGAACGTGAAGGAGGTATTAGATAGAAAAAGGAGAGCAGTATGGGCAGCATTGGAGCCTCTCAGAACAGCCAGCTGCCAGATAGCGGACCCCAAACTGCATGCTAAAATGATTGACTCAAGAATTCTACCAGTGCTCTGCTATGCAGCCGAGTTGTGGGCTGATGTTACGACCACTTCGAAATTACTGTGAACGACTGGCAAGCGCTTGAACGATGGATGTCTTCTAAAATTTAGTCGGCATTCAAAATATTAACCAGCTCATAAAACTCAAACCTTCGAAACTTATTCCATCTTTCTGATGAAGAAGAATGTAAAATGATTACGAAATTGAGATAGCCGCCTTACGCTAAGTATGGATGGCAGCTGAACGAAAAGAATTGTAGAGTGGACTACATGAGAACACACTCCTCTCCGAGGTGTCCACCTACACGTCGGGCCGGCATGTTCATAAGATGAATTAATTAGCTGCAATTGTAGTGGTGGACGATTTATAAATCACAGTGTGTAGCACCATCCGCTAGGTCATTCTTGCGATCACCGTCCAACCAGCACTATGGACGGTGATCACAAGAAGAAGAAACGAACAGCGAAAAGTGCTTGGACCCGTTGGCGCAGTTTGCCTTTCGTTACTGGAATGAATCCTGGAAGAAATATGACTATGTCATCTGCCATTTTAATGCGTACTCTTTGCTCTGTGTTGCACTAAGCTCTGTGTTTACTTCTTGTCATTTTATTATTATTTTAGTCCAAGGAAGTGTTGGTTGGTGCAAAAGTTACGACGGTTTCAGACTGCGAATTTAAATCGGATCGCAAAGCAGCAGAGACAACTCGCACCATCAGTGGCCTATCTGACCTAAGAACTGCTAACAAAAATGTAGCGCAGCGATAATTCAAAAAGTGTCGTGAAGCGGGTGCATCTCAACAACGCATAAACAGTGATTG
>JAHQIW010005778.1:0-60113 GCA_019055375.1 Parelaphostrongylus tenuis
GTGAAAAAATCATAGGCGTGCATTCTCACGAGGTTGATGGCGATTACTCAAGAATCTTGTTTAGGGTTTGAATAGTCTATCATATGAAACATCTCACTGCTCTGCTAACTAACTATATTAACAATCGATAGAAACAACAATAGTATTTGTGGCCTTGACTGATTCCAATAACATCTAATCGACCGAAGAGATAGAGAATCTTTAAGATAACGCTCCAAATTACTTCCCAAACAGTTTCAATGGTGGAATGGAGTGTCCAAGAGCGGTTGAAAGCAGATGGTCAGCGGCAGGAGACGTGGAGCGTCACGAATCGATCAACGACGATATTTCGATCAGCCACGTGAATTTTGGACTAAGGTACCCAGCCTTTTACAAGCTTTGCATGTGATTTAGCAAGTTAAATCCTCAATGGATAAGCACGGCGTATCGCCTAACGAAGCGTCCAAGTGATCTACATTACTTATTTGCAGAATGGCTTTCTAATAAAGCTAAATCTCTAAGGAAAAGTAGTTCCATCGTTTAGGTATTGAGCAACGCGGAACGGGAAAGACTAGTGGAGAACATCTTCCATACGATGAAGGACTGCCTACCGCACATTCAAGATCGCGCAATTGACAATTTCAGAACAGTCAGTTATGACTTATCTAGAGTTTTCAAACCTATTTGCCGTGACAAAACGCTACTTTCGGGCGAGAAGCTTTTTCTCGTTCTGCAAAACTCAAGCTGAAATAAATACATGAGTCCCACTGGGCTTGCTCTTTCAGAGTCTATCCGGGTTATTCCATCCGTGGTTGAATCGAACTTTTTCAGGTTCATTCAGACTTTGGAGGTAGACTTCGTCAAATGGTGGACGCGTACAACGCCCAGAAGGTAACACATTTAACATATTATGTTGAAACCACCAAAAAATATGCTTTTTGTAGGTTAGTCTAGAAGAAAATGGTATATTAAACTCTGCTGGTTGCCTTATTATCATTTAGATTCGGACGTTAACGATCAAATAAAATGGCAAGTGTTCGAAAATACAAACCTTTTGAATCAAACCAGTGTTAAGCATGTTGTGAAAACATTTTATAATAAAATAACCACAGGAGTAGCTCCATATTTTATGAAAACGCAATTATGTCCGAAAAAAACTTCTATCATTGTTGTTTTACGAAATGAAAGCCTTGTTAAAAAAAGGTTTTAGATTGTCTTACGGCATTTGTAAACTATATGATTTACGTATAGTTGCGCTTTGATGAAAATATCCATAATCGTAAGCTATTGAAAAGCGCATAGGGGATAAAACATCCGTAAAAGTTTATGAAATTCAGCACTACTGCAGAATTTTGCGCTGTGAAACTCCATCCACACTCGAAGTCCGTTTAGTATTCAAGATAAGAAAAGAAATTCGTACAGACGCGAAACCTTTCTAGCTTACAAAAGGCAAATATAAAGCTTGTGAAGTGGATTCAGGAATTGACTATGCATTCCACCTCATCAATAATAGTTAGAACCGACTGCTTGGATTACTGAACTGTACAATAATGAGCGGTGGCCTAGCGATGTATTAACGTAGTACTGCTCTCCTCCCAGACATGCCTGACACCTTGTCAACTCTGATGGTCTGAAGCCTTAGTAAACCTGATGAAATCATCTCAAATCACTGAGCTTCACGCGCTTTCGTTTGCTGTTTAATTGAATTTCTTTAAAAATTCATTTTTTGTGTCATACGCCTGAAAGCCAAACATTCCTTCTCGCTGATCTTTCACCGTTACATTGCGAACACTAGCGAATACGAAATTCCGGTCTGATTCACGTCTTAAGAGAAGATGACAATCCAATTTTGTCTTATAACTTTCCACTTTTATCGTTAGCTGTACACAACTCACAGCAATTACGATGGAGATTAGGTTGAGATGTTTTCAGTCATTGGTAATTATTCGAGTTTAGGGTTGCCGACCAAGAATCTGAGCGATCGGCCGAGCTGTGTCGCAATCGAATTCACGTCACTTTCAAGCAACATCAACGGTTGTGATATTGTACTGCATCCCTTTCGAATAAACGTTAACATCGCTTTCCATTATTTCTAAAAGCTATGAATCAACACTCTGAGGGAGTAAAGAGAACTAAGAACTGGGTTCGGGAAAGGAATCCCGATGAATTAAAGCTGATGGTTCGTATGACGTTGAGCAAGTGAAATACGCATTAGATGTTAGGTGGGTTATCGAAGATGGAAAGTGAAAATTGACTGACGGATCACGCATTGGGTTGAGCAAAAAGTTCTGGAGGACTCCTGAGATTCATTTAAATATGGAAATTAACAACGAAAACATCAATAAGTAGATTTCGAACAATGGACCGCCATTGCCTACGACTTTCTGCCATCGTTATGCAACTCCAGATTTGCTCAGAGCACCATTTTGACTCCTTCGAATTGAAAAACTCTTGGCATGCTTTTCCAACATCTTTCAATGACTCAAATCGATGACCATTCAAACAGTGTTTTTTGGATTGGCGAAAGCTCTAATCACCAAAAACTCATACTAATCCTGGCGAGGCTTCTTGTGGACAAAGTTCAATTGGTGCAACTTGTTTACAACGGTCCGCTGCGGAACGCAAGCTCTTCACCTAAATCACAAATGCCCGATGAAAGCTCAGCATCCGAAAGCGGCTTGCAAATCTTTTTCATCCAGAACAGATGACCGACCAGAACGAGACGTGTCTTTGAGATCAAATTTGCCTTCTTCAAATTACTTAGAGCATCTGCCCACAGTCGATCTTGTTGCCGTTCCAGCACCGTCACCCTCATCAATCTCATCGACGACTCTCTAAGAATTTTCAAATACTCCCTTTGATGTAGAGTGATGTACAAAACTTGTGCGTCATGCTGGACTTCGAACCCACATCTCACTCTATCCGGTAACCCGTTGCAGTACTGACGCTCATTTAGCACACCACTCTTTCTGTATTTGAAAAATCATACCACCGCTAGAAGCGATTAATTAAGAAGAATTTTATTTTATCTAGAATCATCAAACCTATTCTCCAATAATCGGTATCAACATACGTAAATCATCTATACAAAAGGCACTTTAGAGTTGAATTCAATGAATTAGTAAGATATACAAAATTTCCAATTAAAAATAACGCAAAAATGTCAAAAATGAGATTATCAGGAATCTCTCGAACTTTCCTTACAGCCTAGTAGATGAAAGCGACTTTGAAAAGGCAGTTTACCATTCGATATATTAACTTTCTATAACGGTTGACATATGTGCTCAGATAGTTACTTATACTATGCACTCTAATCTAGAATGTGGACCCCCTCACTTTTTGCATTCCTTTCGTTTTTCGTTTTCTCGCAAACGCCATAAACAGTAGAATAGTTAGTGTATTCGTTTGTGGGTCCCATCTGCTGCGACTTAAGCGCTCGTCATCTGCTCTGCCCATCTATATCTTGAATTTGCCAAGACGTCGTAAACAAAAAGGGAACGTCCATTACTCATTTACAAGTGTTCTCGTGTGTGGCCGCAAACAATTCAGTTAAGGACGCTGCGGAATGGTGATAATCTGATTATAAAATGAATCATATGAGATATTACGGATATATATATATATATATATATATATATATATATATGAATATGCATAGATACAAATGTATAGATACATTTGTGTAAGTTTATATATGCATTTATATAAATATGTATATATATATATATATATATATATATATGCAGAGTGAGGAAAGGTTCTGTCAATTCTTCAACATGTTTCATCAGTAAATACTACATAAATAAATGATTTTATCCAACTGAAGGAATATTACATTCAATAGATAAGGTAAAAATAAAGAAAAAAGTTTATAAGAATTTCTCAAAAGTTCTTCCTTTCGTCTTTATACATTTACAAAGACACTTGGGAAAATATTCAGCGATGCTCGCACACGTTTCCACTACAATTTCACCCAAAAGCGTGTCACGGCCGTTTTCAGCGCGTTTACGTTAGTGCAGCGGGTAGCCAAGGCTTTTTCCTCCAATATGGCCACACGGAGCAATCGACGGGGCTGATATGCGACGAATCTGGCGGCCAAATGCCACAGCGTCACAAACGTGGAAACTGCTCTTGAAGATGGCAATTGTTTAACGAACCGAATTCGTAAGAGCTCAGTCTGTGAAGCGTCAATCCGTCGAAGCCAAAGTGTTGAATACTCCAAGGCTTCAATATGCCCCGTAGAACTTGATAGTGATAGCTGGTAGCGTCGAATTTGACCATTCTGTTGATGAAGATCAAAGGCGTCTTTTCGGTGGCGGAAATGCTGGCCCAGACCATCACAGAGGCTGGGAAAATGATTGTAGGCCGTGGTATTTACTGGTGGAAGCAAAAGGCTCAGATCATGTTATCAGATTATGAGATTGATACATTATGAGATTGTTCACGGTTATCTAGTCGCAGAGTTCTTAGGTTACTTCCACGTTAGCTTTTTAAGAATACTTTGAACAAGTGGAACAAATCGCAAGTATTCTTCATTAGTAACGGTCAAGACAATACAGTTCCAAAGCCGTCTAAAGCGACACTTAAATTTGAGCACCCGCTTTCAGAAAGAATCGTACGCGCACAGACAAAAACTTCAGCGGGTTTGCAGTTTGATAGACGAGTGATAATTTTTTCTTCGTGAAATTCAGGATGCTCAGTAGTTCCCATGATTCTCCAACTAAATTGCTGGTGAGAAAGACTTAATAATGTCACGCATTAATTTACTAAAGGCTTCCATCTGAAAATTGTTAAAACGGTGACTCTATTCAAAGCTCGGCAGACCTTATCGAGGGGTGAACTCAGTAAGTGATCTCCATTATGACTAATCTAGTGCATAATGTAGATAGTAAACTTTACTGCGTTAATTAATCGATGCAATTCATCTCTTCGGAACCGTAAATTTGAGCCGACTGTTCGTAGTCGTTCTCCGTCCTCGCGTCACGGGTCTGCGTTGTCGTTTTGGTTGAATTTTCTTCGCCGGGACATCGCCTGAAATCACTTGTCGGTGTCTTACACAGAGGATGGTTGATCTGTTAACTACCTATTGATGACTATTTGTTTCTCCGAGCAATACATTCTTCATTTATCGGTATCATTATCAGTTGCCACAGAACTTAGTAATATTTTGAACCTCGACGTTCCTTCAATCTTGGCTTTACCAAATCAGTAAAAGTCCATAAATGTATAATCCACGTTAGACAGCGCGGAAACACGTCAGCAGCGATAAATCCATTTGAAAAGGCGAAGAAGGGCAAATCTCAATCTTATGTGTTTTTGCAGCATTTTCCACAAAATTTCAAACGGCCCGCCATTACATGCTACTGTTCTAATCCCAGCACTTATACTCATGTCATATCCTTGTATGGACACTCCACAGAGGTCGCCGAACATTTCACGTGTTAGTTCGACTGCTGCTCAAGGATTTCGTCTTTTCATGAATTACGTAGAATGTCGATCGGGTAAATCTCTTTGCAATCTCGGAGGAATCCGAGCTAAAGCGTTCCGTAATACATTCGTTGACTAATCGCAGGGGAGCGTTGGACAGGGAGTCCAAGCACACCTTACTTCCCGATAACCTGTATGACTAACTACTCGATCACAGCCACCCACTTTCCCATAATTTCACGGTCTTCCTTTTTTTTTCTAAAAACAGGTCACTTTCTTGGGAGTCATGTGTCCGATCACATGTAAACTATGGAAAAACAACGACTTCGGCCAGGCAAGAGGTCGATATACTCTTGTGATTCAATCAATTTAGTGATATAATTCTTCCCTAGCTAACTCACTTTGTTTTGGAAAATCTCACTAAGAGCGCGTGTGTTGCAATGGCCAGAGGTGTTCTGCGACACATGGTCGATAGTTCGATCTTAAGCCTGAGGCTCACTGAACTCCCATCCCTCTGGGGTCGGAGAACTACATTGGTAGGCCACCGCAAGTCATTGTAAAAGCCGTTAATCACCTCAAACGAACTAAAAATATTGAAGAAGAGCACGGCACATCTAACAAATTCATCAACATCGAGAGCTTTGTCCTTCACCTTTCACCTCTTCATTGGGAGAGCCCCGTGTAAACAATGGGAGGATCCTTTCTGGAATTGCAGATTACTATGTTCAAATTACCACGACAATTTCCCATCTTAGTAATGACTCCTGCCATCGGACGACTGTCTATTGATACATTATCTGATAGCACATTTTCAGTCTCTTTTTTTGAGCTTCGGTATACACCTATACAGCACTAGACAGCTGTTCTCCTTTCCAGGCTTGTCAGTAGTTCGGTGCCTTTGCAAACTGCGAATCATTACTGAAGGTGTTTGAAGACGCAATAATTCTCAAGGTTCTGAAGTGTTTGTCATTACTAGTATTAGTCTGTCACGGTGAGTAGTTGGTTCTGCTGAATTAAAATGCACCGTACTACTGATGAGGCTGGAAAGGCGAAACAGCTGTATAGTACTATATAAGCGCCATATCAGACCTAAAAAAAGGCTCAAAACACGTAATGGTTATCAGATTATTACTGTTTTTTGAGCAAGGTCTATATGAACAGTCTAGAAAGGTAAAAAGGTTAAAGCTCTCGGAGATCATCGATCGCTGAGGGATGCGCTATGCATTCGTTCTGATTTTTAACTTGGTATGAGGTGATTGAATGCATGTCTGGCCTTCACAATGACTAGCAGTGGCCTCCCGCTGAACCAAGTTAGTGCTGCTTATCCTCCTAGACAAGTCTGAGACCAGTCTGGTACCATTTTACCGACTCCGGAGAGATGGATGTCTTGGTGAGCCATGAGCACATGGTCGAACCATTGACCTCATGTGCGACGCAGAGCACTTCTAATCACTGCACCACATGCGCTCCTAGGAGAGATACTAATAGATAATTCGTGAGCAACCTAAAACAACACGTTCCTTTCTTCTGTTCAGATAAACGCTACTTACCTCGACATATACGGAGACATAAAATTCCTTCGCCTTGCACATAAAAGATCGCCCACTGGCTAGTCGCACAACAACGTGTCGTGCCTCTAGGTGACGAAATGCGCGATTCTACCCTTTGGGGATCGCTGTTGATCAGAGGCAGCGCCGCGCTGGTTGCTCGCGCTGCAGTCGCAAGGAGGCAGCGTCGTGCACATTGCACCTGCAGATTCTGCTTGATCGCCTTTCCGCGAGTCACACGTCGCCACTGCATTAGCTGAGCAGACGCAACGTCGCGCGTGTGCTACGTCCCGTAGCTCGTGGTCCACAAAGGGTTAACAAAAAAAAAAGAAGCGACCTTTTACTTTCTTACATTGGACAACACCAAATTATCACAATGCGAAGACTCCGTACTTCTCGCACTCCATTCGTTTTCTCCCAGCCGCCATCCCCGATACGTTTGAGTTCAGCTGCTCCTTCAGGAACTTTCGTGTAGATCACAGATATCTCCGAATCGTATCCAGGCTAACTATCCCTAGAACTGTGGAAAGTCGTGCTAAGTCATTTTCACGTATATTAGAGGTGGCGTCCTGGCCACATATAAATCTGGTGCCAAAACTCCGACCCTAGAGGGATGAGAGTATTTGTGGGTTCGCCGCGGGATCAAACCAGCGCCTGGTTGACTGAGCCGTCCGTGAAGGGAACGGCATTACTACCACAGTACTATGGGCTTCCTAAGGCGAGCACACGCACGAAGTATACTCTAATCCAATTCAGAGGTCAAACCTATTCTCTTCGTTGAAATGATTTGCCTGAAGCCTTCCGCATACACGGAGCTTTCTTTATGTAACTTGCGCAGGGCTACCTTGTTGCACTCAAGTGCAGATGTGCTGAAAAGATGCATTTACTATTTCAGCACAGCTAAAATGTTTCAGAACGATAAATTCTTGCTCTGAGGTGAAGACGAATTCATGGGGAACGACATGTACACATCTTTCAATAGAATGTTTCTAAACTTCACTATAAACATTCGATATAGTCTGTGAGAATGTTCAAAGTCTCAGCGATGTTGATAAGTCAGAGCCATACGTGTTCTTCGACGGTGTCGACCGCTTCATCAGCGGCCCACCCCCTACACTGAGCCTCACTTTATAACAAGAATCGGGAGTCGTTATGGTGATAACCACACGATAATGCGTTGTCACTATTTTTTTCAGCCGATAGATCATTTCCCCATCTCTGTTATGAAGTAAGGTTTAGTGTGAGGCATGTGGCTCCGGATGAAGCGGGTAATACAACCGAAACAGTACGTAACCACTGATGTACCAACCTCGAAAAAGGTGAAAACATGTTCACAGACATGTACACACCTTTATATTGTAGTGTAATAGATATTAGGTTGTTTGGAAATTAATGTACGACTTCGACGTGTAGCTCTAAATATTATGGCTCAGCTCACAGCACAGTGTGTCAGTCAAAAAATTAGAAACATTTGAGTGTACTAGTTCTTTTTTGTCGACAGAAATAAGTTTATGTATTTTAGCTGGTAATACTCTAGGTACTAGAAGCAACGAGGTCCTTGAAGACAATTTCGGTTTCGGCTAGAAACTTGAAACAATTTTCAGCGAAAAAGAAGTTATCGAGATGTCTAGTGAAGCACTAACCGATAGTGAAAAAAATTCTTATGAGCACGCTAGATGAGTTGGACTACCTCTAATGAGGTAGAACAAACCATCTCCTATAGATTCGTCAAATTCTCAGGTCCTAATCACTGACTGCTAAATAAATGCCTTTTTTAGAATACGAGAAAATGTAGTATATAGTTTACTACAATGAGTACAAATATACAGCTCCATCACGATTTAGAAAAATGTTTGATAAAGCAACGTATTAGTTACGCCTTTCAAAAAAATGTTCAATGAAGCAGCACGTGAACAGGACGTTTTCAAACAAATGAAAGTAGAATTTCTCTGATTGCTGGAAGATAGGAATGAATGCTACGCAATCAGATCATGTGTCTCACTGACCATAGATGAAATAAACACCATTCTCGTAAAAAACAAAGCCCGCCTTGTAAACTTCAATTACAATAACGTTCCTCGTTTCTTCGGCGGCGGTGCACCAGAGATCCCTACACCCAGAAGTTTCTCCTTGATCATTCCTTTTCGTCTCAAAGCGTCTCTTACGATACGTGCATTCATTGAATATGATTCAGCCGTTTCACGCTGAAAATAAATGAATAGGTTCTACTGCATCAAGAACGTAGGCGATAATTCATAACTGTTCAGCACTATTGAGTCAGAACAAACAACTATCCAAATGCGTAACGGATGAGCAGAATGAGGTAACTCACTGCTTCTATTTCCTCCTTCTCTGCTCCCTCCATCGTGGATACTGTAACCGATCCCATCTTGCCCTGATTTTTGACGTTCCTCTTCATGATGATCTGAAGAAAGCTAATCACAAATGAGCAAGCACTCTTTATTCGAACGCTTTTTTCAGCAGTGATATGATGTTATAACTCTATTTCCGATGACGTCGAGTGATGAGTAAAACTTCGAACAGTGGGCAGGAGTTGAATCCGTGTCTTATCCTTTCAGGGTTCACGTGCTAACCATTGGACTACCAAAGCTCCCGTTCTTCTTCCACTCGTTCTGCGGCATAACATATCGATGCTTTCGGCAACCAGCCGTCGGCGGTTGGTCTGGTAAGCACATGTCGACAATAAGTCCAGTTGAGCCGACAGCTACTGAACATATGTAATCGACAAGAATTTCGTGAGAAGAGAGATAATGGCATGAAAGCTCCGATGAGGCAGTGGTTAACACGCGTCCCTAGAAAGGGTGAGATGACAGTTCAACTCCCATTCAGGTTTAAGGTATGTAAAACACTCAGTATTATTTGATATGCATTCTTAGATCTGCAACTAGTGCTAGGGATTATAAACGAAGCACTTTTTTCGCCCGCTGCTCCTCGTTATTTCCACTGAAGCCTCCGACTTCTTGAGCAGACAGTAAAGCTTCTCGAAAGATGAAAACGAGCTTTGGATTGAATGGATGTTAGTAAAAGAGTGGCACGCCACATCTTTTACAATTTTTACGATACTGCTGCTCCAGGCCTTCACGTCTAAATATGTTTCATTGCAATCACATATAGGACACTCCTAAGGCAACTTTCAATCTATAAATGGACTAATTACCACCGAGAAAACCTGATATAGGGCTGCGTCGGTGTGCAACAACACAAGCTTCGTCTCCAGATCCCCCTAAGATCACAACAAATTGTTGGCAGTTCTTCTATTTTATAATTACTCCATTTTACAACCTTTCCACGAGCGCGCGTGGGCAATGGTTAGAAGTGCCCTGCGACGTACACGTGGTGGATCAATCAATGGTCGGTGATCCATACCCGCGCACAGGCTCACCAAGCCCTTTAACCCTTCAGAGTCGCTATTGGTATCTAACTTGTCTGAGATAGTGGCACTAACTTCGTACATCAGTACGCCATTATAAGTCATTGTAAAGGGCATTCAATCCTCTCAACGAAGCCAAAAATCAAGGATAAATGCATGGCGCATCCATCAGAATTGATCAATGCCGAAAGATGATCGTTTCTACGATTAAGCCTTCCACATATGAGACCTCTTGATACTTTGTGAAATCATTCAGTAAACGGGTCTATTGAAGCACTAAGACTCTCCACAACTTTGTAAGATTTTTTTCTGCTAGATGGAAACAATAAGAAATGGCCCCTTTCTTTGGACAAGGACTTTTCATAAAAGTGTCAGTAGTCATTCGAAAACTTAACCTCTGGCTAATGCGCTACATATCCCTATTTTGAAAAAGCCTTTCCATTCCAAAAACCATTCCATTGCAGTATAACACGGAAAATAAGGTCGAATTTCACATATGCGGTGCACTTGTTTGTCGGCTAGTGTGTGGGCTGCGTATCTGGTGGCCGTGGATTCAATACAGCGCTCTGCGATCGCGACTCAGATGTGGAGTGCAATTTTTATTTAATTCGGGATTTGTTCTCCACTTTGGAAGAAACTGCGGATAAAACGTATGACTTGGATATCACAAGATTTCCTTTCCACATTCATATGCTTTTCGTCCTTCCATGGAAGTGATAGTGAAGGCGAACTGTCGGTGTGGGACGTGATTTTATTTTAAATGCTTTAGCATTACAAAAAAGACTTTTACAGAAGACATCCACGCAGCGCAGTAGCTAGAGATTTCAGATTTCAAATGACTACCAACAATCCAATGAGTTTTTCTCCAGCAAAAGAGGTCGGTTCTTCATTTATATCCGTTTAACAAAAAAGAACTCTTTATAATATTTAATCTAGATGGATTCTATATTTTGCCGCTTTTTTAGCAATAATATGATGTTGCAAATTTATATCCAAGAATGCTGAAAGATAAGTAAAACCCTTGCCCGCGGAAGGAGTTGACCCCGCGCTTCATCCATACAGGAGGATGGGGAGGGAGAGAAAGAGGATTACAAAACTCGCACAGCTGAATACTGACAGGTCGATGCCTTATATCGAGGAACAAGTAGTAACAGAGGGGTGGCCTCGGTAGTGTACTGATAACAAGCGCTTCCAGGAATGGCTGAAACACGGGGTTCAACTTCCGCCTGGGGTCGAAAGTACTAACATATTAGTTGAATAATAGGACATAAGAACCTCTGAGAAGTCCTTAACCAACGACGAATGCCAGCAAAGGAGCACAAGAATAGGATTACCTGACCTTTGCACATATACAGTATCTCCTGGAGTGGAGAATGTTTTTGCAGTTGTTCTCTCGGGATCGATCACTCGTGCACCGTCTCGTTTACGAAGTGGCATACGAATGAGCAGAGAATCACTGATCATTGCCATCTTAACTAATGAGATCTCGAAACACCGCCTAGTGAATACTCGGGGATAAACCAAATTCTTCCGATTCTCAAGTTGAACTCACCTGACCACAATTGCAGTAGTAAGTATACAGCGGTTTGACAAAGTATTCTTCACGATCATCAATGTCTACCAATCTCGATTCGCCCTGAAAGACTGCTTCACAGTTCTTTTTCGTCAGACGGCACGGAATGAAGAAATGACCCCTTCCGCTGGACAAGAACTTTTCATGAGAATGTTAGTAACCAACAGGAAGCTTAAATTTCAGGCTACTCCACTGCGCGCTTGTTTTTTGAAAAACCTTTACATAGCGCTGCAACACTAAAAATACAATTGTGCTTCACAGGCCACCTCCCTCCCCCACCTTGAACGCTTTCGGGATCGTGGTCCCACCTCCTCTGGATCTCTAGCCCCTAGTATAGGAACGCATTGATTGTATATTGCATCATCCCAATTGTATTGTTGTGTTATTTTCCTAGTTATAACAACATATGTTCACATATAACATAACACAGGAAAATAACAACAATAAACACTTGGAACAGCACAATAATGTACTGCATGCGCTTCCACCCTGGGAGTTAGAGACGCAGACAAGGTGGAGTACACCGTCCAGCGTTTCCACGTTCGGAGTTGGTGATACAGGGGAGGCAGGTCCACGATTCCGAAAGTGTCAGTCACTATGACGCCTAATCTCGCTGGATAGAACTCTTTTCACAGGTTGCTAATGATCGTTCGATAGCTTATATCTCGGAGAATGCAGTAACACATAGCTTACTCTCGAAGTTATTGTCCAGCAAAAGAAGGTCGTTTCTTCATTCCGTGCCGCCAACGGGAATGAACTTACTTTATCTACTTTCGAAATGAATATTTATGAGCACTTCAACGTGTGCCTTTAGGGCCACAAAAATGGTGCAAACCAGCAAAAATTAATGGAAAAGGGGCCACAATCATACTGTTCTTTCAACAGGGCCAATTTCAGACCATCCAAAAAAGCTCTTCCCTCCTGGTTTGTGAAGATATTCATCCACTCACTTTGAGCCATAAAAAGGTCTGCGAAACCCTCAAAAACTAACCACTGTGGCCTGAGACGGACATGACCTCTTCCCAATAAATGACCTTCCATTATTTCTTTTCTATCTAATTACTTCTTAGAGATGGTACGCGCTTACGAATATACCCAATAATGTTGAGGGTGTGCAAAACTTGACGTTAGGCGGAAATCGAACTCGCTTTTCACCCTTTCCGGGGCGTGTGCTAGCCAACTGAGTGGTGTCAAAGCAGTAGCCGGTAGTGCAAACTGTGGGTTAGCACCCCACCCCCCCCCCCCCCTCTCCTCCTCCCCGAAAGGGTGAAATGTGGGTTCGATTCCCGTCTGACGTCAAACAGCTACAAAATCACATACGTTCTTGTCGTCCTCAACGTGTGAAATCTCCTGAGCACCGTCATTCCCAAGGACATTGAGCGCCATTTGTTCTGAAACTAAGACCATTTCTATGGAGTAAGGGGTTGTGCTAAAATGCGGAAAGTAGAAAGAAATCAGTGAAGTCAACAAATCAATAAAACCATCAAACCGAACATCAGACACTGAAGGCAAAACTAGAATTCTTTCTTGCTAACCACTTTCAAGCTGTGGTATGACGTTAAAAAAATATGAAACAAGTATTACTGAGTGTAATGAAAAACTTTGGACGTCGGACGGGATGCGAACCCGCATTTCACCCTTTGTGAGGCCGAGTGCTAGCCATTGCGCTACCAGTGCTCGTCCACCATCACTCCTATTGCGGTACAATTGTATCGATCTATAAGCAGCCTACCGCATACAGTTCAACGTGGCAAGCCGATAGTCGGCACTGAAGCCCGGAAAGGACGAATTGCGGGTTCGAATCCGTCCGACGTTCAAACTTGTTCATATCACTAAATATTGGATATGTACTCAAGCCAGAAATTGGGATCAATTAACTCTTTCAGGTCCGCGGACCCACTTCCCCTGCGTCCCTGACGCCCAGCGCGGCAACGCTGCATAGTCTGCTCCACTCTCCTCTGTACCTCCAACCCTCAGGATGGGAGCGCATTGAACGTATTATTGTACTATTTCATTCGCATTACTGTTGTTATTTTCCTACTTTTAACAGCATATTTACGATTCTTTTCGGATATATGGGAACAAATGAATATCCAACTTCATTCTCTGTACAAGAATTTTTCATAGGAGTTTTAGTAATCATTCGACAGCTTTAATCTCTGTCTGAAGCCGTACGAGGCCGTTCTGCGAAAAGACCCTTTTATAAAGCTGTAACGTTCAAAATAAACTTATGTTTCACATTGGCTCCGCAATAAGACATTGCCTCGCTGGAAACACGAAAAGCACATGGACGGGACATATAGAGAAACTCCTGTAATATTAGAGTCACAGGTTTAATCTGGAGTCTGGAGAAACAATTCCTAACTGAATGACAAGAATCGTACCTCCCTGTGGTCCGCGGAAGAGCCAAACGATCGACCGGCACGCTGAAACGGCCACGTCCGCTCTGCGCCCCGCCCACCCCCTCCCCACCCCGTGGAAAGCCAAATTCCCCTTGACCGCGTCTGTGAATTGGATTTTATTTTCCCTGCTGCACTCCAGCGAAACGGTCTTTCCAGAATATAAGCACAGCCTTAGAATCCCTGAATTCTACGATATTGAATGATTACTAATAATCTGAAAAAGAGCTCTTTCCGGCGAGAAAGATCCGCGTGTGAAATATAATTTTACCTTGAATGTCACAGCGTTATAAAAGGGTCTTTTTGAAAACCGGCTTCGTACGGCTCTAGCGAAAGATTCAAGCTTTCGAATGATTACTAACACTCCTAGGGAAAATTCTTGTAAGGCGAATGAGATCAAATATTCACTTTTCCCTTATAACCGGAACAGTACCTATTTATATACGACATAACAGGGAAATAACAACAGTGATACATTTGAAATAGCTCAATGGCACTTTAAATACGTTCCTACGCGGAGAGTTAGGGATGCAGAGGAGGTGGGTCCACGGTTCTGGAAGTGCTGAGAAAACTAAATTCCAAGAAATACGAAAGATTATAGAGAGAAATTAAACGGATACTGATTATTAGGTTTGAAAGTGACCCCTTCAAGACCATGGATCCATCCCTGCGTCTCTAACCCCAGCGTGCACGTATTATATTGTATTGTTACAGTTGTATCGAAAATAACAACGGTAATACTATTGAGCTAATGCAATGAAAATCAATGCGTTCCCACGCTGGAGGGTAAGAGATGCAGAGGAGGTGGGTCCACAGTTCCGAAAGTGTTGAGAAATCCGAATTCGAAGGCAGACGAAAAGTTCTAGAAAGGAAATTCTACGAATTCTGGAAATTAGACAGAGAAGGTGAAAAGCAGAACCGAAATACGAAACGGATATTTTCGAAAAGACAGGAATGAACCCGTCATGAGGCGGAGCCACGACGTCATGCGTTGTTATTAGTATAGGAATAAGAAAAAAACAAATGACCGTTTTTGGTTCAAAAAAACAAATATAAGGTCAAATTCGAGCTGAGTAGGTTTAAAACACTTTCGCGCCAGAAAAAAAATCGATTTCAGTGAATCTGAGGAATAAAACACAAAGTACCCAGGAGATATCCAGTGATGTAGAGTGATGAGCAAACGTTTTCGCGTCGACGGGACTCGAACCCGCATCTCAATCTATTCAGGAGCGCTCGCCCTAACCCGCTGCGCTACTGGCGCTTATTTTGCCCGTCACTCTTCTTACGTGACAACGTCAAATAGAAAGAATTCGACTTGGTTAACTAAGAGATGCTGTTCACCCCATCAATGCTAAGCGGGAATAGACCTCAAGCACAACAGCGTATACAATGAAGGCTACGCTACACAACTTAATGACTTATATTGCAGTGAATTATACAAAAATAATGAATAAAATAAGAAATAAGACAACAACCTCACAAATATGCCAGTTGGTCACGAGTTGTGACAAGCGTGCTCCATTGAGGATGAGTGCTCCGCTAAAATGGCGGGTTTTCAGTGAGCATTCAAAAGCTATTCTCCCTTCATCCAAATCCTTCCTGTCCTCCTTAACCTCCCTATCCTTTTTTTCATTTCTACATTTTTTTCTCCTTTTTTTTCTCTTCTTTGGCGTGTTATTTCAGAGGCATGAAGCATTATGTCGGAACTTATGTGTTAGATGGCGGGAAATTCAAAAACCGATCTTATTCGCTGGAAAGGAACTTTTCTTGCACTTTTGAGAGCCACTGGAAGGCTTAAATCGTTAGCTTCAGCCACACGTCGCCGATTTTTTCAAAAAAACCCTCTTGTAGCGCTGTAACGTCCAGAAAGAAATTTTGACTCGAACTTGCCTTTTGCCTTCATTTTCATCACGCGTATAATTCGCTGGAATGCACGAAAAGCATATCTGCATGTAGGGAATTTTTCGTAGTATCAGAATCGAGCGTTTTTCATCTCAAGTCTCTGTCTATGCGGTGAAAAAATCTCCAATTGAATAACAACATTTCAAACGTGATCGGTCGCCCCGCCCCCGCCCCATGAATTAGCCGGTAAGCAGTGTCGTCGAGAATGTCAAACTCGATCGATTTTCCCTGTTAAACGACGAGATCTTCTGAAAATAAGCACAACGTTGGAATCGTTGGAACTTACACTATCCAGTGATTTCTAATGGTCTAAAGAAAGAGTTTTCTCCGGCCAGGTGTAAAGCCCAAATCATTCTCCCCACCTACAGCGCTATCAAAAGAGCTTTTCCGAAAAGCAAACACATTTTTGAGTTCTTCCGAACTTGTGATATCCGATGAGTACCAGCGCTCTAGGGAAGAGGTTATGTGCAGCCAAATAAAATCGAGGTAGGAAAAAAAACATGGTCATGTGAAACGTTAATTTGTTTTGGATTTTACAGCGCTACAAAAGGGTGCTTTGAAAAACCGACTGCGTAGGGCTTTAGCCAGAGATCTGAGGTTTCGATTGATTACTGACACGCCTGTGGAAAGCTCTTGTCCAGCGAATGAGATCGGTTTATAAATTTGCCGCCGTCTAACAATTAGGTACCTTTTTTTGCAGAAGTAAAGCCTTCTCTTAAGATCTCGTACATCTGTGTCAATGCTTTCTGAGTGGGCTGAGATTTCAACAGGTTCAGTTCCGTAGCAATCCGTTTGTGTTTTCAAAAAACTCCCCAAATGAACCTGGCAAATTGAATCAATTCTGCGAATGTTTTTCATTAAGCTGCTTTGATAGGAGTATCTATGAGGTTCGGCCCTAGGCGGGAGTTGTACCCGGATTCCACCCATATCGGAAGTCTGTGATACCACTACGCCACTAAGGCCATCGTTCTGCTACCACTTTGCTTTATATCAGATATCGAAACTGTTGGCAACTAGTCGTCAACAGGAGCTACTTAGCGATTTCACTCCTCATTCGAACTTTTTTCTTCAAATAATCTGTGAGATACTTGAAGTCTTGCCTAGATCTGACGTCAGTGGCTTGCGTACCTTTCGGCGGTATCGCCCGCCCTCATCAGAGCCATGCGCGCCACTAGTTTATCTCCATTTTGCGCTACCTGTATCACACTTTTGCTGTGGATCCTTGTGCTCTAGCATACGATTCAATTCTCATCTCTTGTCTGAGTATTTCGTCTTCTTCATGAATGTTGAGGAATACTGATCGGGCGAATCTTCGCTTCTTAAAAACTCCTGATAAGCCACTTTGGGCCTTTCACACAGCGTTCCTTGACGGAATACCGGAGAACGGAATGGGGGACGGGGTGAGTGTTGTGTTGGGATCGATCTCACGCCGAGCATCACTACCCCACCAGCTTTCACCCTCGAACTGCTATGGCAAAATTTATTGCTTAGTTCCCTATTTCTTCGGTAATAACACCATCGTAAACGTATCGCGTACAGTCTGTTTGGCGGAAGTTTTCTTTCCTAATTCGTATCCTTCAGTATTCCTTCAACTTACATCATACAGAATAGCTAACTCAAACAGTTTAGGTTCTGAGTGATGTTGCTGGACGATTGCAAGCAGTATTTCAACACTGATAACCTCTATGAAATCCTTCACGTGGACCGAATAGCAACAGCATCAGAGAGTACGCTTTTTACTGTATATATTTCACCGTTCTATTAGTATTTTGGAATTTTTTGAATTCATTATTGCTTTCAGTTAAGAAAGGCTACTACAAGCAGTCCATAAAATGGCATCCAGACAAGGCAGCCTCTGACGAAGACTCGGCAAAAGATGCTACTGCGAAATTCCAGATCATTACGAAGGCGTATGAGATACTTTGCGACGAAGAGAGGAGAGCTCTCTATGATGAATCTGGTGATCTTTTTTTTCGAAGTTATCCATACTTCTTATACTTATCGTCTAGAGAAGTGAGAAGGCAAACAATATGTGACACATGTAATCGGCCAGGATCTTTTGGTCATATATCCGATAATGTTGAATAATATGCAGAACTCCGGACCACGGGCGGGAGTTGAACTCGCGTCTTATCCTTTCCGGGGGTACTTGCTAACCAAGGAATTATCAGAACTCCTGCTCTGCTTTCACTGTTTCTGTAATGCTGGGTATCGATTCAGTCAGCAGCCAACCGTCAACGGTTTGATCTCGTAAGCATATAACGGCACTGAATTCAATTACGGTGACAGCTATTGGATACATGTAATTGACCATGAATCATCTTCAGAGCGAGAGCACTGGTAGTGCAGTGGTTAGCATGAACCCCTGGGATGATTAAGACGCGGTTATAACTTCTGCCTGCGTTCAAAGATTTGCGTATCACTCAATATTATTGGTTACATAGTTATAACCGTGGGATACAACTGTATGCTCATGGCAAACAGGTTAGTGCTGATGTGCTTACCAGATAGAATCTATAGCCGGTTGCTTGCTAACAACCGTAATACTTCTCATCGAAGTAAGGGTTACCCTCAGGTCGGTGGTATCGATGGTGTAGCGGTTTGCAGGCGCCCCCAAGTATGAGTAAAACGGGTCTAATTCCTCATAACTCAGTGTTAATCGATACATCACGAAATTGTTTGCTCATCGTCGAGGCAATGTAGCGATGGTCGTATTTTTGAGAACAGTACACTTTGTACTCATTTGTTGAACAACGTAACCACAGGCTATTGCTTTATTAATTCTGTTGTTTCACTACATTTAGGCATCATCGACGAAGAAAACTTGAGCAGCGACAGCATAAATTTATTTCGACGGGTGTTTAAGAAAGTGACAGTGGAGGACATCGAAAAGTTTCATAACCAATACAAAGGTTCGTTCTTCGTTTACTATTTCTGTGGTCATTTCAGTTCTCATTTCTTTCTATAGGATCTGAGGAGGAGGAGAGCGACATTGTCACAGCCTACAATTCGTGGAAAGGCGATATGTCGAAAATCATAAATTCCGTTTACTGTGCGACCTTCGACGACGAGGACAGAATCAAGGTGTGCTTTGGTAATGAGTGTTGAGTTTGAGCTTCCCTTCTCCTCATGATTTGAGACCCATGAAGGTGTTATGCAGATTTTAAAAGTACTAATAAAGCTTTAAAAGGAGTAATCATTTTAGGGAATCATCGATCGGAATATCTCCAGCGGAGTCTTGAAGAAGACAGCTAAATATCAGGCTTCCACGTCCGCGGTGAGGAACTGATGTGTGAAATTGTTTTCTTTTCCAAATAATCAGTTTTCAGGCAGCCTCCGCTAAACGTAAAAGGAAGGCTATGAAAGAAGCTAAAGAAGCAGAAGCTCTATTGGAGGAAATCAGAGCGAAGGTAGATTATTGGCAGAAAATTGGATTTTGCCTAGCAAAGTTGCTGCTCCAATATCTACCTGAAATGTCAGTAGATACCATCATTGCCTTCGCCATACTCGCGAGTTGTTCATAGACTTTTGCAACCCTTTCAGAGCTACTGTTCGGATATGGAGCATATAAGCTTTTTATCGAGAAGATTCTTTTGTAGAACTACCAACTATATCTAATTTTAAAAGAAGACATCACATAACAGTCTTCATTTAGGAAGGTGCTGGTTCTCTTGAGCAAATTATTCAACAGCGACAATTAGCTCGTTCCTCAGATGCGGACGCATTCGTGGATTCTTTAGCCGCAAAATACGGCGCGAAGAAAAAACGCGCTAAAAAGTGAACTTCTAATCGATCTACTACCAAGTTCCTATAATGCACATTTTGTGAAGAAAAAAAATTTTAATCCTCAATTCTTTCTCAAATATGGCCAATGTTATGGAATGAGTGAAGTCTCTTTATGTTGTTGATTACTGATTACATATTTATTGTGGAGAATTGTGAAGGTGAATTGTTGTTAACATACAAAATAAAACATGAGTTAGATAAATTGTGAGTGGTTGTAAATAAGACAGAATTAAAACATGTAGTAAGAGTTGAGAATAAGTTTTTTTTTCGCGTAGATGTGGTTTTCGTGCTATCAGGTTTTTAGGATATATGGACTTCCTTCCTATTGAAAATGTCTTTGTAAAAGTCTCTCGAGTGATATTCCTTCTTTTAGCATCAATGAAGTCTCCTTATAAATTAAATTTCGGCAAACACCAGGTAATCAATAAAGCGCGCGACAGCTGCTCTTCGTAGTTGTCCGGAGCGACGGCCGGCAGGATGGTCGGCGTCCCGAACGTAGTAGAATCGGCATGTAATTTTGTGTGTTGGTGTTAATCTACCGTACAGTTTGGACTCTGAATGAATTTGAATATAAGAAAAGTGACTCTTTTTACTCATATAGTCGCAAGGCGTTACAGGTTTTCTATAGTTCAAAATCTCAGCTTCTCAGAAGTGTCATCTGTCTCACCTGCAGTCCCGTTCATGTCGAGTAACTCGAGCGGGTACCAGCAACACTTTATTTTTTCCGCGTGTAAGAGTAACCCAGTGGGTCCTCCTCACTTTAGGGATTCGCTTAGCATCATATCTTTCTTTCATGCCTTTCGTGAAGAAATCGGACCATCGGGTCAGTCGCCTTCCTGTGGAGCGCTTGATAATCCGAGGAATCCCGTCGGTGGCGGCTCCGGTTCATTTGTTGTCGTTGAAGCGCATCACGTGTCCGGCCCGATAGCCTGGCGTGTAGAACGGCGTCTCTGATCTTCGATCGTTGACGTAGGTCGGAACTTTTTTTCGGATCCTTTCTCTCATTTGCGAGATACGGGATACTCCTAGCATCGACCTCTCGACTGCGCGTTCCATAACGCAAAGTGATCCTTCATCCTGCTTACGTAGCGACCAGATTTCTGCTGCATACGTTAGGGCAGGGATAATTGTCGAGTCCAAAAGGTGGGCACGGAGTCGGATGTTCTTTGTCCTCTTCACTACATCTTCGATGCTCTTAAACGCTTCCCCAAGCCGCTCGTTTCCTCCTGCTCTAACTCTGGAGCTAGGTCGTTCATCATGTTGATTTCACGACCCAGATAGACGTAACTGCAGCAATCGGAGATTGTCGTTCCGTTGAGCATGAATGGGGCATTCAAAACCCACCCGTTCCTCATGAATATCGTTTTTGTTAGATTTAGTTGAACGCCAGTCTTTCCACAGGCCTTGTCGTTATCGTTCAACATTCGTTCGCTTGGCTGATGCTTGGTGTTATGAGAATGATATCATCAACAAAGCGAAGATGGTTTAATTGTCGACCGTCAATTTTCACTTCCATATCGTCCCATTCTAATGTTCGGATGACGTTTTGTAGGGTGGCAGTGAATAGTTTTGGCGAAATTGTATCGCCTTGTTGAACCCCTCTTTTTGCGCCAATGGTGATATTATTGTAGAATGGAGATATTTGGACGTAAAATCTTTATAAAGCTCACGAAGGATCATTATGTACCGGATGAGGGCGCCCTGGTTATCCAGAGCCTCTATAACCGCTCTCTGTTTCCACTAAATCAAAGGTTATCTTCAGATCGATGAAAGTGAGACGGAGTGGTTGTTTCTACTCTCGTGAAACTTCAATGAGTCTTGTGGTCGCGCGGATGTGGTCTATGGTACTAAATCCTTTTCGGAGCCCTGCTTGTTCGCATGGCTGCCCTTCGTCAGTGTTTTGTCAATCCTGTTCAGGATGACTCGAGTGAAGAGTTTGTAGACAACGGACAGCAGGCAGATTAGGCGATAATTGCCTGTGCTGTAAAGGTCTTCCTTTTTGAAAACAACACGGTTTGCTGATTTTCCACTGAATGGGATCCTTGCATTCTGACAGGCAGCCAGTGAAGAGCCGAGCCATAGTGTTGATGAGAACTGGCGGTAGGTTCTTTATGTGTTCTGGTCCAACCTTGTCTGGACCGGGTGTTGTTCTTTTCTTCACCGACGAAGTAATTTGGAAATTCAAGAAATTTTGGAAAACGGTAGCAGCAGGTCTGGTTGTGATATCATGTCAATCGGGTGCTATAAAATTTATCACCAACAGAGGTGATTGCGAAATTCAGAAGCAGAATGCGGGAGTTAAGAAACGTACCACGCTCACAGAACTCGTTATCCTCAGGGGAACCCGAGTTGCAAGGAACTCTTCCGTCTATGCGAGGGCCAACGACTGATTCTGCCGTGATTTCCACTAAGAAACATTATCCACCACCATTCAGTGACTAATTGAAAAGGGAATATAACGGTATGTCAATTAGCAAGCGAACCCATGTAATTATTCAATCGACCACGTGCAAGAAACTTGCAAACAACGAAGCGTACAAATGAACCTATGGAAGCCGCATGACAAATGAAAGTTTATCATCTAACTGCTTGGATTAAAAGGCTGAACAAATCGGATAGTTAGAAGCGTCGTTAACTAGTTGCACAATGTCAAGTTTTGTGATGTTTTCAAGGTTCAGCTTGTGATAAACTCTGTTGCACTGCGCTCTACGAACCTTTGTGTTATCACGTTGAGCACTATAACATCACCAGCTAGAGGTTCTTTTGTTCGATTTATGGCCCTAACTTTCCTGAGTTCTCACGGTTTTGTACAACGAAGCACTACGTCTCGGCCATCTTTATTCTAACTCAATGTTGCATAACATTTTGGAACATTGAACTTGATCGCAGAGAAGCCTGAATAGAGCTCGAGATATGTGGACAAATCGGAAGTGCACTTATAATTTTTCCTTCCTCTTTTCGTTTAACAAAGCCTGATGAATGTGGCATTACGACGGTACTGAGTCTAACTGAAATTGTGGCTCGCACTGAACAGCGTCACAATAAAAGTGAATTTCTATTAAGCCCAAGCTTTACGTGGTCTTCTCGGCCTTCGTTCTTTTTCTTCAAAGTCACTAAGCTGTTACACAATTATAGTTACTGGATGCAATCACAGCTGTATTTTGACATCTAGTACAAACGCATAATTCGGTATGAATAGCCTATCACTGTGTGTCATCTGTCAGGTCTCGAGTGACTGTCCATTGAAGCGGTACTTAAAATAATTGCATTATCATCCAACCTCGGGTAAGACTTTAAACAAAACATTCTTAAAGATTACATATTGAATGTTTATTGCGAGGTTTTAAAAACAGTCGATATCATGCTTGAGATAATTGCGGCAAGCGCTTCCATCTTCAAAACACACACATACCCTTTGCCCAAAATGTTATTTAGCGAAAGTGATGTGGAACCTCTCTAAATTCCAATGGAATATCCTGCTGAAGACTCAATGCAATTTGAGAGGAACTGCTCAGTGGCAAAAACACGTCATTCTTTCGTTGTATATCAATGTATTTCAATATCCAATGCAAAAATTTTGCCAATTACTCTGTGCAATAGATAGTGTGGCCTGATGATAGCCTCCGTGAAAGATCCACTTTTAGCGGAAAAAAGAGATAGTCAGGATCAATTTGAATAATTAATTGGCACATGAGGAGACGCCGTGTGCTGACAGCATCTACGAGGAAAACGACCGTTTTGTCCATCATCTTCCTTTATCATCATGAAAGCCGAGAATTCAAAAGTCACGCGACAGCTCAAGTTTCTAGGAGCATTCGTGCTGATATACCAACCTAGATCGCGGTGAGCACTTATTATTGCAGCTAGCGGTCTACTCACGTGCGAAGTTACAAATTGCAGTAGAAAAGTGATAAAAAAGATTCTAGAGGAAAAAAACACAGATTTCGTCGAAGCTGCAGGACGCTGGAAATAGCAGTCGCGAAGCTCACCAATGTTTCGCCAATTACGATCCAAGACGGCTACTCACCAACGCCCAGATGGGAAGATTACAGCACTGACATTGGCATTGTGGAAAGTTTACACGGCTATTAGTCTCATCTTTTCGAAGCCCACTTCCTCCTCCCCTCTTATGAAATTGGAATGAATACAGTTTTACTGGTTGTTTCTTCTGCTAAGTTCACGTCATTTCGTCAATCAACATAGAAGATTGCCTGATCCGAACCAGGTAACCGATCGGTAGACCAGAACACCTGAAGAGCCCACCGCCAGTTCTCCTCAAGACCCTGGCTCGGCTTCACTCGTTACCTGTCAGAATGTAAGATTTTCCACTCAACAGAGAACCAGTAAGACCGAGTAGTTGTTCAAAAAGGGAGACCTTCACGAAACAGGCAATTAACCCCAATCTGCTTGATGTCCGTAGTCTATAAACTCATCACTCACTCCTAATTATGACGGCACACTAGTCAAAGGGTGGCCATACAAACAAGCAATTGTGTTATAGATTTCCTAATGTATTCGAAGAGCATACACTACCATAGACACATCAGCACGGTATCATACTCACTGAAGTATCGTGAGCGTACAAAAGGCCGCTTATCATAGATTTCATCTACTTGGAGACAGTTGCTGAGTTATGTGAGCCGTAAGTATTTTTTCTCGATTTCTCCATGCAGGTGTACATCACCGAGGATCTGATTGGACGATAACGCACCCTGCAATTGACGAGGCTGGATGGTTCAAACGTGTATAAGTTCCCATAACAGACCTCATGAGTGGCATAGAATACATTGTCAGATTACATTGCTTTCGAGCAAAGTCTTGAAATAGTAGTTTTCATTGACAGTGACATGAGCCATAAGTAGTTATGGAAGCTCTAAACGGTCAGAGCAACCTCAATCAGGAATATTCTTAGTCAGTTCTATAAAGAATCCGACCAAAATGGGCGCCCTTTTGAGAAGATATTACCACTGACGAAAAAAGAGATTGGCCAAGACTACACCATTTCTCTGAATTATCAAATGTCACGAAAAATAAAACTTTATAAGAACATTGAAAGGGGACAGAATAAAAGCAAAAAAGTCACTGTCTAACAACTAGAAAATTCATGCTTTTGGAGATGATATCCTTCTGATCTAGCAGGCAGGCCTAACGAATATTAGCCAGCTTCGGTAACATTCGGTATAAAAAGGAAATGGCAAGTGTTCGAAAATACAAACCTTTTAAAACAAACAAACCAGTGTTAAGCATCTTGTAAAAGCATTTTATCATATAACAACTACAAGAGTAGCTCCATTTCTATGAAAACGACGGTTTTTTTTCGGAAAATAAACTTCTATTATCGCAGCTTACGAAAGGAAAACCTGTTCAAAAGATTCCTGACTGTCTTACGGCGTTCATAAACTTTATGAATTACGTACAGTTGTGCTTTTGGAAACTATCAATATATCGCAAGCTATTTAAAAGCGCATAAGGGAAAACATCCATAAAAGTTTATGAAATTTAGCAGTACTGCAGAATTCACGCTCTGAAACTACTGAAGGACAAAGGATAAAGCTTTTGAAGTGGATTTAGGATTTCACTAAGCATTCGACCTCATCAATAATAGTTAGAAAACGATTGCTTAGAAATCTGGACTGTACAATAATGAGCGGTGGCTTAGCGAAGTATTAACATAGTACTGCTATCCTCCCAGACAAGCTTGACACCTTGTCAACTCTAAAGTTCTGAAGTCTTGGTACCTGATGAGATCACACTCTAATAACTAAGCTTCACGTGCCTTTAGTTTGCTGTTTAATTGAATTCCTTTCGAAATTCATTTTTTGTGTCATACGTCTGAAAGCCAAACATTCCTTTCCGCTGATCTTTCACCGCTACAGTACGTACACTAGCGAATACGAAATTCCGGCCTGACTGACGTCTTAAGAGAAGATGACCATCCAATTTTGTCTTACAACTTTCCACTTTTATAGTTAGTTACACAACTCACAGCAACTATGATGGAATTAGGTCGAGATATTTTTAATCACTGGTAATTATCCGAGTTTAGCGATGCCGACCAAGAATCTGAGCGATCGGCAGAGCTGTGTTGCAGTCGATTTAACTTCACTTTCAAGCAACATCAACGGTTGTGATATTGTACTGCGTCCCTTTCGAATAAACGTTATCATCACTCGCTATTAATTCTAGAAGCTGTGAATCAACACTTTGAGACAGTGACTATCACTAAAAACTGAGTTCAGGAAAGAAATTCCAATAAATTCCAGCCGATGGTTCGTAGGAAGTTGAACAAGTGACATATAGCATTAAATGTTAGCTGAGCTGAAGAAGATGGAAAGTGAAAATTGACTGACGGGATCGCACATAAAGTTGAGCAAAAAATTCTGGAAATCTCCTCAGATTTTCGTTTAAATATGCCAATTAACAACGAAAATATCGATAGCTAGATTTCAACTATGGACCACCGTTGTCCACGACTTTTCGCCATCGTTATGGAAATTCAAGATTTGCTCAGAGCACCATTCTGGCTCCTTCGAATTGAGAAACTTTTGGTATGCTTTTTCAACTTCTCTCAATAATTCAAATCGATAGCCATTCAAAGAAAGTTTTTTGGATCGGCGAAGTCCCTAATCGGCAAAAGCTTCACGCTGATTTTGGCAAGGCTTCTTGTGGACAAGTTGAATTGGTGCAACTTGTTCACAAAGGTGCGCTGCGGAACGCATGCTCTCTATATAAATCACGAGTGCCCCATGAAAGCTCGGCATCCAAGGCGGCTTGGAAATCTTTCTCATCCACAACAGATAACCGGCCAGAACGAGGCGTGTCTTTGAGATAAAATTTGCCTTCTTTGAGTTACTCAAATCATCTGCCCACAGTCGATCTTGTTGCCGTATCAGCACCTTTACCATCATATAAATCTCATCGACGACTCTCTAAGAATCTTCAAATACTTCCTTTGATGAGGAGTGATGTGCAAAACTTATGCGTTATGCTGGACTCAAACCCACATCTCACTTTATCCGGGAGCACGTGCCTTAACCCGTTGCACTACTGACGCTCATTTAGCACACCACTCTTTCTATATTTGAAAATGCATACCACCGCTAGAAGTGGTTAAATAAAAAGAATTCCATTTTCTCTAAGAATCATCAAACATATTCTCTATTAATGAGGTATCAACACACGCAAATCATCCTATACAATAGGCATTTTAGAGTTGAATTCAATGAACTAGTTAAATATATACAAATCACCATTCAAAAATAACATAAAAATATTAAAAAATAGGATTTCGAGGAATTCCCCGAACTTTTCGTTCAGCCTAATAGATAAAACGCGACTTTGAAGGGGCAGTTTAGCATTCGTATATTAACTTTCTATGAAGGTTGGTACATGCTCTCAATAGTTACTTATACTATCCACTCTTATCTAGAATGTGGACCCCCACACTTTTTGCATTCCTTTTGTCTTTCCTTGTCTCGCAAGCGCCCTAAACACTAGAGCAGTTAGTGTATTCGTTTGTAGGTCCCATCTGCCTGAGACTTAAGTGTTCGTCAGCTGCTCTACCCATTTAAATGATGAATTTGCTGAGAAGTCGTAAATAAAAAGGAAACATCCATTACTCATTACCACACAAAGTTCTCGTGTGTGGCCACAAACAATTTTGTCAAGGACGCTGCGGAATGGTGATAATCTGGTTATAAAGTGAATCATATGAGATATTACGGATATATATGTATATATATAATATATATATATATATATTGCATGGGTACAAACTTATAGATACATTCATTTATATATATATGTATATATATATATATTTATTTATTTATTTATATGCAGAGTGCGGAAAAGTTCTGTCAATTTTTTCACATATTCCAGCAGTAAAAAAATACTACATGAACAAATGATTTTATCTAGTTGAAGGACTAATTACATTCATTAGATGAGCAACTGTAACAATAAAAAAAGAAGTTCATAGCAATTTCTCAAAAGTTCCTCCTTTAGTCTTTATACATTTACAAAGTCACTTGGAAAAATATTCAGCGATGCTCGCATACGTTTCCACTGAGATTTCGTCCAAGAGCGTGTCAAAGCTGCTTTCAGCGCGTCTACGTTAGTGCAGCGGGTAGCCAAGGCTTTTTCCTCCAATATGGACCACACGGAGCAATCGACGGGGCTGATATGCGACGAATTTGACGGCCAAATGCCCCTGCATTGCAAACGTGGAAACGGCTCTTGACAGATGGCAATCGTTTAACGAAGCGAATTCGTAGAGCTCAGCCTGTGAAACGTCAATTCGTCGGCGCCAAAGTGTTGAATATTTCAAGGCTCCATTATGCCCCGTAAGACTTGATGGAAATAGCTGGCAGCGTTGATTTTGACCATTCTGTTGATGAAGATCAAAGGCGTCTTTCCGGTGGCGCAAATGCCGGCCCAGACCATCACAGAGGCTGCAAAATGACGGCAGGTCGTGCTATTTGCTAGTGGAAGCAAAAGGCTCAGATCATGTTATCAGATTATGAGATTGTTACACTACAAGTTCAAGGTTGTCTAGTAACAGACTTCTTAGGTAACCTCAATGTTCCAGCTTTCTTAGAATACTTCGAACAAGTGGAACAAATCGCAAGTATTCTTCATTAGTAACGGTCAAGGCAATACAGGGATCCAAATCCGTTTAAAGCACACTGAAATTTGAGCACTCGCTTTTCAAGAAGAATCGTACGCGCACTGATAAAAATTTCAGCCGACTTGCAATTCGATGGACGCGTGATTTTTTCTCCGTGAAATTCAGAATGCTCAGTAGTTCCCATAATTCTCGAACTAAATGCTGATGAGATAGATTGGTAATGATGCTACACATTGATATACTCCTAATGGCTTCCACCTAATAAATGTGAAAACGGCGACTCCATTCAAAGCTCGGCAGACTTCATCGAGGGTTGAGCTCAGTAAGTGGGCTCCTTCATGATTAATCTAGTGCATAATGTCAACAGTAAATTTTACTGAGTTAACTATTCAATGCACTTCGTCTTCTTCAGAGCCGAAAATCTGAGTCGACTGTTCACAGTAGTTCTTCTACGCGTCATGGGTCTGCGTTGTCGCTTTGGTTGAATTTCCTTCGGCGGAGCATCGCCTGAAATCACTTGTCGGTGTTCTTACACAGAGGATAGGTTATTCTGTTAACTAACAACGATGACTATTTCTTTCTCCAGACAATATGTTGTAGTCGGTATCATTATCAATTGCCACAGAGCATAATAATATTTTGAAACTCGACTTTCCTTTAATCTCGGCTTTACCAAATCAGTAATAGTTCATAAATGTATAATCTACGTTAGACAGCGCAGAACACGTCAGCAGCGATGAATCCATTTGGAGAGGCGAAGAAGGGCAAATCTCAGTCTTATGGGGTTTTGCAGCATTTTCCATAAAATTTCAAACGGCCCGCCATTACATGGTACTGTGCTAATCCCAGCACTTATGCTCAATTTATTTCCTCGTATGGACACTCCATAAAGGTCGCCGAACATTTCTCGTCTTAGTTCAACTGCTGCTCTAAGATTTTGTCTTTTTCATGAATTACGTAAAATGTCGATGGGTAAATATCATTACAATCTCGGAGGAACCCGAGCTTAGGCGTTCCGTAGCACATTCGTTGACTAATCGCAGGGGAGCGTTGGACAGGGAGGTTCCCGATAACCTGCATCACTAACTACTCGATCACAGCCACCCACTTTCCCATGATTTCACGGTCTTCCCTTTTTTTTCTCTCTAAAAACAGGTCACTTTTTTGAGAGTCGTATGTCCAACCACATGTAAACTATGGAGAAACAACGACTTCAGCTAAGCAAGAGGTCCATTTACTCTTGTGATTCAATCAATTTAGTGACATAATTCTTCCCTAGCTAACTCGCTTCGTTTTAAAAATTCTCACTAAGAGCGCGTGTGTTGCAGTGGCTAAAGGTGTTCTGCAACACGTGGTCGATCAATCGCTGGTCGATGGTCCAATCCTACTCCTGAGGCTCAGTAAATTTTCCACCCCTCGGTCGAGAACTACATTCGTAGGCCACCGCAAGTCATTGTAGAAGCCGTTAATCACATCAAACGAACCTGAAAAATTGAAGACAAGCACGGCACATCTAATGAATTCATCAACGTCGAGAGCTTTGACCTTCATCTTTCACCGCTCCACTGGGAGAGTCCCATGTACAAGAATGGGAGGATCCTTTCTGGAATTGCAAACTACCATGTTCAAGTTATCACGACAATTTCCCACTTTGATAATGATTCCTGCCATCGGACGACCGCCTATTGATACATTATCTGATAACATCATTTGAGTCTTTTTTTTGAGCTTTGGTATAACACTTATACAGTACTAAACAGCTGTTTCCCTTTCCAGGCTTATCAGTAGTTCGGTGTCTTTGCGAACTGCTAATTTACTGAAGGTGTTTAAAGACGCAATAATTCTCAAGGCTTTAGAGTGTTTTCATTACTATTAGCGTCACGGTGAGTATTGGTCTGCTGAACCGAAATGCACCGTACTACTGATGAGGATGGAAAGGCGAAACAGCTGTATAGTACTATATAAGTGCCATACCAGACCTAAAAAAAGCTCAGAAGACGTAATGGTTGTTAGATAATTACTGTTTTTTGAGCGACGTCTGTATAAACAGTTCAGAAAAGGTAAAAAGAATAAAGCTTTCGGCGTTCATCGATCGCTGAGGGAAGCGCCATGCATTCGTTCTCAATTTTTTAAACTCGTTTGAGGTGAATGAATGCATGTCTGATCTTCAGAATGACTCGCCGTGGCCTCCCGCTGAACAAAGTCAGTGCTGCTTATCATCACAGACAAGTCTGAGACCAATCCCGACTTCGAAGAGATGGATGTATTGTTTAGCCATGAGCACGAGGTCGAACCATTGACCCCGTGTGCGACGCAGAGCACCTATAACCACTGCGCCATATGCGCTCCTAAAAGAGATACTAATAGATAATTCGTGAGCAACCTAAAACAACACAGTCCTTCCTTTTGATCAAATGGACGCTACCTATCTCGAGATATACGGGAGGCATTAAATTCCCTCAAATATAAGATAATTTCACTATTTGTATTTTCGACATCTCACAGCCTTTTACATAAAAGATCGCCTACTGGCTGGTCGCACACCAACGTGTCGTCCTCTTGGTGACGAATGCGTGATTTAACCTTTTGGGGATCGCTGTTGATCAGAGCAGTCGCAGGCATGGCTGCGTCGCGCACATTGCACCTGCACATTCTGCCTGATCAACTTTCCGCGAGCCACATCGTCGCCACTGCGATAACCGAGCGAGACGCGACGTCGCGCGCTGTGCTACGCCTCGTAGCTCGTGGTCCCCAAAGGGTTATCAACAAAAAGCGACCCTATGCTTTCTTACATAAGAGAACACCACATTGTCACAATGCGCAAATCCCAGTACTTCTCCCACTCTATTCGTTTTCTCCCATCCGCCGACACCGATACGTATGGGTTCGGCTGCTCCTTAGGGACTTCCGTGTAGATCATTATTATCTCGGAATCGTAGCCAAGCTGACTTTCCCTAGAACTGTGGAAAGTCGTGCTAAGTCATTTTCACGTAGATGTGGCGTCCTGGCCACATATAAATCTTGTGCCAAACCTCCGACCCTAGAGGGTATGAAAGGATTTGTGGGTTCGTCGTGGGATCAAACCAGCGCCTTGTTGATTGAGCCGTCCGTGAAGAGAACGGCATTTCTACCGCGGTACTATGGCCTTCCTAAGGCAATCATGTACACGAAGAATACTTTAATCGAATTCAGAGATTGAACTTATTCTCCCCGTTGGAACGATTTGTCTGAAGCTTTCCGCATACACGGAGCTTTATTTATGTAACTTGCGCAGGGCTACCTAGTTGCACTCAAGTGCAGATGTGATGAGGAGATGCATTTACTATATTAGAACGGCTGAGATGTTTTCAGAACGATAAATTCTTGCTCTGGGTGAAGACGGATTCATGGGAAACGACATGCACACATCTTTCAATCAACTGTTTCTAAACCTCGACATGAATATTCGATATAGTCCGTGAGAATGTTCAAAGCCTCAGCGATGTTGATACGTCAGAGCTATACGTATGCTTCGACGGTAGTCGTCCGCTTCATCAGCGCCCCACTACGCAATAGCCCCACTTTATAACAGGAATGGGGAGTCGTCATGGTTATAACACACGATATTGCGTTATCACTATTTTTTTCAGCCGACAGATCATTTCCCCATCTCTGTTATGAAGTAGAGTTCAGTGTGAGGAGTGTGGCTCCGGATGAGGCGGGTGATACCGCCGAAACGTACGTAAGCCACTGATGTACCAACTTGAGAAAGCTGAAAAATGTTCACAGACATGTACAGACCTTTATACTGTAGTGTAATAGATATTAGGTTGTTTGGAAATTAATGTACGACTTCGACGTGTAGCTCAAAACTAACATAGCTTAGCCTACATCACACTTGTCAGTCAAAAAAAAAAAGAACATTTGAGTGTACCAGTTTTTTTCGACGACTGAAATAAGTTCATGTATCTAGTTGAATAATACTCTAGGTTCTAAAAGCAACGAAAGTTCTTCGAAGGCAATCTCGGTTTCGGCTTGAAATTTGAAACATTTTTCAGCGAAAAAGAAGTTATCGAGCTGTCTAGTGAGCACTAGCTGAAAGTTAAAAAAAATGTCTTATCAGCACGCTAGATGAATTGTACTACGACCAGAGAGGTAGAACAAACCATCTCCTATAAATTCGTCGAATTCTCAGGTCCTAATCACTGACTGCTAAATAAATGCTTTCTAGAATACGAGAAAATATAGTTTATAGTTTATCACAATGAGTACAAATAAATAGCTCCATCACAGATTCGGAAAAATGCTTGATAAAGCAACGTATTAGTCACACTTCTGAAAGAAGTATTCAACGAAGCAGCACATGAGCAGGACTCTCTTCGAGCACATGAGAGCAGAATTTCTCTGACTTGCTGGAAGATAGGAACGAACGATACGCAATCAGATCATGCTGTCTCACCGACCATAGATGATAACACCATTCTTGTAGAAAACAAAGCCCGCCTTGAAAACTTCATCTACAATAACGTTCCTCGCTTCTTCGGCGGCGGTGCACCAGAGATCCCTACACCCAGAAGTTTCTCCTTGATCATTCCTTTTCGTTTCAAAGCGTCCCGTACGATACGTGCGTTCATTGAATATGATTCCGCTGTTTCACGCTGAAGATAAATGAACAGCTTCTACTGCATCAAGAACGTAGGCAAAATTCATAACTGTTCACCACTACAGAGTCAGAACAAACAACTATCCAAATGCGTAACGGATGAGCAGAATGAGGTAACTCACTGCTTCTATTTCCTCCTCCTCTTCTCCCTCCATCGTGGATACTGTAACCGATCCCATCTTGCCCTGATTTTTGACGTTCTTCTTCATGATGATCTGAACAAAGCTAATCACAGATGAGCAAGCTACTCTTTATTTGAACGCTTTTTTAGCAGTAATATGATGTTGTATCCCTATTTCCGATGGACGTCGAGTGATGAGTAAAACTTCGAACAGTGGGCGGGAGTTGAATCCGTGTCTCATCCTTTCAGGATTCACGTGCTAACCATTGGACTATCAAAGCTCCTGTTCTTCTTCCACTCGTTCTGCGATATAACATATCGATGCTTTCGGTGACCAACCGTCAGCGGTTGGTCTGGTAAGCACATATCGACAATAAGTCCAGTTGAGCCGACAACTACTGAACATATGTAATCGCCAAGAATTTCGTGAGAAGAGAGATAAGTAGCATGAAAGCTCTGAAAGGGCAGTGGTTAACATGCGTCCCTAGAAAGGGTGAGATGACGGTTCGACTCCCACTCAGGTTTAAGGTATCGTAAAACACTCAGTATTATTGGATATACATTCTTAGATCTGTAACTAGTGCTAGGAATTATCAAACGACGCACTTTTTTTCGCCCGCTGCTCCTCGTTATTTCCACTGAAGCTTCCGACTTATTGAGCAGACAGTAAAGCTTCTCGAAAGATGAAAACGAGCTTCAGATCGAATGGATGTGGGTAAAAGAGTGGCACGCCACATCCTTTACAATTTTTACGATACTGCTGCTCCAAAACTCCGCGTCTAAATATATTAATACAATTACATGTAGCACACTCCCAGGGCAATTTTCAATCTAAAAATGGACTAATTACCACTGAGAAAACCTGGCATAGGGCTGCGTGGGTGTGCAACAACACAAGCTTCGTCTCCAGATCCCCCTAAGATCATAAAAATTTGTTGGCAAACCAATAAAGTATTAAATTCTTTCATCAAGCTTATTTTCTATATTTACACATCCACAATCGTTAGATGTGCCCTGCGACGTACGCGTGGTGGATCAAATGGTCGGTGATCCAACCCCGCGCTCAGGCTCACCGAGCCTCCTAACCCTTCAAAGTGCTGAATTGGTACCTGACTTGTCTAGGATAGTGGCACTAACTTCGTACATCACTACGCCATTATAAGCATTGTAAAGGGCATCCAATTCTCTCAACGAACCACAAATCAAGACATCGCGTGGCGCATCCATCAGAATTAATCATTGCCAAAAGCTGATAGTTTATGCTATTAACCTTTCATATATGAGGCCTCTTGATACATTGTGAAGTCATTTTATAAACGGGGCTATAGAAGCACTAACTCTCCACAACTTTGTAAGATTCTTTCAGTTAGACGGAAATAAGTGAAGAAATGGCCCCTTTCCTTAGACAAGGACTTTCATAAGAGCGTTGGTAACCATTCGAAAACTTAAATCTCAGGCTGATACGCTACATATTCCTTTTTTGAGATAGTCTTTTATAACGTTGTTGCAAAAAAGAAACATTTGCGTTTCACACACGCGTAATTCTCGCACGAAAGAACTCTTTCTTCGAACAATAAGTAGCCAATCGACACCGTAAGTTTCGACAATTCAAACGCTATGCTTGTTTTCTGAAAAGACCATTCCATTGCAGTGTAACACGGAAAATAATGTCGAATTTCACGTATGCGGCGTACTTGTTTGTCGGCTAGTGTGTGGGCTGCGTATCTGGTGGTTGTGGATTCGATACAGCGCTCTGTGATCGCGACTCACACGTGAAGTGCAATTTTTTTTGATTCGGATTTTCTCCGTAGCAAAAGAGGTCGTTCCCTTATTTATCTTGTCCAACAGAAAAGAACTCTTTGCAATATTGTATCTACATGAATTCTTATCTTGCCGCTTTTTTGGTAGTATTTGATGTTTGCAAATTTATATCCAAAATGATAAGTGATACGGAAAACCCTTGCCGGCGGGGAGTTGGACCCCGCGTTTCACCCATACAGGAGTGGGGAGGGAGAAAGAGGGTTACAAAACTCGCACAGCTAAATGCCGACAGGTTGATGCCTTATATCGAGAACAAGTAGTAAACAGAGGGGTGGCCTCGGTATGTAGTGATAACAAGCGCTCCTGGGAATGGCTGAAACACGGAGTTCAACTTCCGCATGGGGTCAAAAGTTCTAACATATTAGTTTGATAAAAAGAATAAGAACTTCCTTAACAAACGACGAATGCCAGCAAAGGAGCTAAAGAATAAGATCCGCTAACCTTTGCACATATACTGTATCTCCTGGAGTGAAGAATGTTTTTGCAGTTGTTCTCTCGGGATCGATCACTCGTGCACCGTCTCGTTTACGAAGTGGCATACGAATGAGTAGAGAGTCACTGATCATTGCCATCTAAATTTCGCTGAGATCTCGAAACACCGTCTAATGAATACTCGGAGATAAACTGAATTGTTCCGATTCTCTAGCTAAGACTCACCTGACCACAATTGCAGTAGTAAGTAATCCCTAGAGCGAGAAGTACCCACTGGGCTACTCTTGCACGCGATAGGGAAAAAAGGAAGAGTTGCTGGTAAACGCTCGAGTCACTCGACGATCAATGGGACGACAGGTGACAGGTGACAGGTGATCCAATAATGTTGAGAATGTGCAAAACTTGACGTCAGGCGGGAATCAAACTCGCATTTCGCCCTTTCCGAGGGCGTGTGCTAATCAACTGAGTGGTGTCAAAGCAGGAGTCGGTAGTGCAACTGGTTAGCACCCTCCCCCCCTTCTCCCCCACCGAAAGGGTGAAATATGGGTTCGATTCCCGTCTGATGTCAAAGTTTTGCACATCACTCAACATCTGGTGACTTTCAAACAATAGTGATAAAGGCTAATGAACGACATCTACAAATTCACATACGTTCTTGTCGTCCTCAACGTGTGAAATCTCCTGAGCACCGTCATTCCCAAGGACATTGAACGCCATTTGTTCTGAAACTAAGACTATTTCTATGGAGTAAGGGGTTGTGCTAAAATGCGGAAAGTAAAAGAAATTACTGAGTCAACAAATCAAATCAATAAAACCATCAAATCGAACATCAGACACTGAAGGTAAAACTAGAATTCTTTCTTACTAACCGCTTTCAAGTGGTGATATGACGTTAAAAATATAAAACAAGTATTACTGAGTGTTACGCAAAACTTTGGACGTCGGCGGGATCCGAACCCGCATTTAAACTTTGTAAGGCCGAATGCTAGCCATTGCGCTACCAGTGCTCGTCCGCCATCACTCCTATAGCGGTACAATTGTATCGATCTATCAGTAGCAAACCGCCAACAGTTTTAACGTGGCGAGCCGGTATCGGAATTGAAGCTCGGAAAGGAGAATTACGGGTTCGAATCCGTCCGATGTTCAAAGTTTTGCATATCACTAAATGATATTGGATATGTATTCAAGTCAGAAATTAAAAATAAATCAACCCTTTCAGGACCGCGGACCCACTTCCCCTGCGTCTCTGACGCCCCACCGTGGCAACGCTGGATAGTCTGCTCCATCTCCTCTGCATCTCTCAACCTCAGGATGGGAGCGCATTGAATGTATTATTGTACTATTTCATTCGCATTACTGTTGTTATTTTCCTACTTTTAACAGCATATTTACGATTCTTTTCGGATATAAGGGAACAAATGAATATCCAACCTCATTCTCTGTACAAGAATTTTTCATAGGAGTTTTAGTAATCATTTCGACAGCTTTAAATCTCTGTCTGAAGCCGTACGAGGCCGTTTCTGCGAAAAGACCCTTTTATAAAGCTGTAATGTCCAAAATAAAATTATGTTTCACATTGGCTCCGCAATTCGACTATTGCCTCGCTGGAAACACGAAAAGCACATGGACGGGACATATAGAGAAACTCCTGTAATATTAGAGTCACAGGTTTAATCTGGAGTCTGGAGAAACAATTCCTAACTGAATGACAAGAATCGTACCTCTCTGTGGTCCGCGGAAGAGCCAATCGATCGACCGGCATGCTGAAACGGCCACGTCCGCTCTACGCCCCGCCCATCCTCCCTCCCCACCCCGTGGAAAGCCAAAATTCCCCTTGACCGCGTCTGTGAATTGGTTCTTATCTTCCCTGCTGCACTCCAGAGAAACGGTCTTTCCAGAAATAGAGCACAGCTTTGGAATCCCTGATTTCTACGATATTGAATGATTACTAATAGTCTGAAAAAGAGCTCTGTTCGCGGTATAAGGGTATGAAAGGAAACTATCCGCGTGCGGAAATACAATTTACTTAAATGTTACAGCGTTATAAAAGGGTCTTTTTGAAAACCGGCCTCGTACGGCTCTAGCGAAAGATTCAAGCTTTCGAATGATTACTAACACTCCTATGAAACGATTCTTATAAGGCGAATGAGATCGAATATTCATTTGTTCTCTTATAATCGAAAAGTACCTGTTTACATATAATATAACAGGAAAATAACAAACATTAGATACGTTCCCATACGCGGTAGTTAAGGACGCGGAGGAGGTGGGTGCACGGCCCTGAAACGCTAAGAAAACTGAATTCAAAGGTTCACGAAAATTCTAGAGAGAAATCAAACGGATACTAGATATTAGGTCTGAAACTGACCCCTTCAGGACCGTGGACCCACCTCACCTGCGTCTCTAACCCCAGCGTGCACGTATTATATTGTACTCTTACAGTTGCTTTCGAAAATAACAATCGGTAATACTACCGAGCTGATGCAATGAACATTCAATGCGTTCCCACGCTGGAGGGTTAGAGATGCAGAGGAGGTGGGTCCACAGTTCCGAAACGTGTTGAGAAATGCGAATTCGAAGGTGAGACGAAAAGTTCTACACAGGAAATTCAACGAAGTCTGGAAATTAGACAGAGAAGGTGAAAATCAGAACCGAAATACGAAACGGATATTTTCGAAAAGACAGGAATGAACCCTGTCATGGGCGGGGCCACGACGCCATGCGTTTTTATTACATAGGAATAAAAAAAAACAAATGACCGTTTTTTGGTTCAAAAACACAAATGTGAGGTCAAATTCGAGCTGAGTAGTATTTAAAACATTTTCGCGTCAGAAAAAAAATCGATTTCAGTAAATCTGAGGAATAAAACACAAAGTGCCTAGGAGATACCCAGTGATGTAGAGTGATGATGCAAACGTTTTCCGCGTCGACGGGACTCGAACCCGCATCTCAATCTATTCAGGAGCGCTCGCCCTAACCCGCTGCGCTACTGGCGCTTGTTCTGCCCCGTCACTCTTCTTACGTGACAACGTCAAATAGAAAGAATTCGACTTGATTACCTCAGAAATGCTGTTCACCGCATCAATGCCGGGAGGGAATAGATCTTAAGCACAGCAGTTATACTTTAGAGGCCACGTTACACAACTTAATGAGTTATATTTCAGTGAATTATACGAAAATAATAAATAAAATAAGAAATAAGACAACAACGTTATAAATATGCTAGTTGGTCAAGAGTTATAACAAGCGTGACTGCATTGAGAATGAGAGCTTCGCTGAGATGACGAGTTTTCAGTGAGTATTCAAAAGCCATTCTCCCTTTATCCAAGTCATTCCTATTCTTTCCTTCTCGCTTACATCTTTTTTTTCTTTTTTTTCATTCTTTCGCGTGTATTTGCGAAAGCATGAAGCAGGGTGTCGGAACTTGTTAGATGGATGGAAATGCTTCCTATGAGAATCAAGTGGTGAGCGAAAACAAGGTCTTTGCACACCACTCAATTCTCATAAGAACATATGATTGCCGCTTTCGAAACCTTCTGTTTTTCGCTGCGATTTCAGTCGTCCAACCCCCGGTGCCCTTGTCGGACGGACACTACACGTCCGACGAGAGACGGGGACGTGGACGTCTCTCATTGGAGATTTTGACGAAGCAGACTTACCAGTACATTATGCCATCACCACAAACGCCTCTCTCCTTGCTACAGTGCAGGGCTTAATATGGGGCAGGGGTCACTGACGAAGAGGCCGAAACCTCCGAAACAGCGGTGTATGGCCCTGGCGTACCAGCCTCTATGATGTCCCTCATGTGGAGCGAACGGCTACAGCATCAGAGAGTACGCTTTTTACTGCATATATTTCACCGTTCTGTAATCATTTTAGACTTTTTTGGGTTCATTACTGCTTTCAGTCAAGAAAGCCTATTACAAACAGTCCATTAAATGGCATCCAGACCATGCAGCCTCTGATGAAGACTCGGCGAAAGCCGCTACTGCAAAGTTCCAGATTGTCAAGAAGGCTTATAAGATACTTCCCGATAAGGAGAGGAGAGCTCCCTATGATGAATCTGGTAATCTTTTTTTCCAAAGTTATCCAGTACTTTTTATACTTATCGCCCAGAAAACTGAGAAGGCAAACAATATGTTATACATGTAATGGGCCAGGATTTTTTGGTCATATATCCAATAATGTTGAATAATAGATAGAACTCCGGACCCCGGGGCGGGAGTTGAACTCGCGTCTCATCCTTTCCGGGGGTGCGTGCTAACCACTGAATTAGCAGAACTCCTGCTCTGCTTTCGCTGTTTCTGTAATGATAGGTATCGATTCAGTCAGCAACCAACCGTAAACGGTTTGGTCTCGTAAGCATATAACGGCACTGAATTCAGTTACGCTGACAGCTATTGAATACATGTAATTGACTACGAATCCTCTTCAAAGCGAGAGCACTCGTAGTGCAGTGGTTAGCATGGATCACCCTCTAATTTTATATTATCTTTCTCATATGAGTGATAACATTACGTGTTCGATTGTTAAGGTAAACTTGAAGGCGAGTGGCGGCGGTTGCGCTGCGGGAGGACTGATGCGCAGCGGAGCAGGCAATGGGCCGACGACGACGACAGTCGAGCGCCTTCAAGTGGCCCGTGCAGCCGTCTGGTTACCTTTCCTCTTCGCATTGGTTTCCTTCTCCTTCTAGCTTATCGATAGCCTACGATTGTTGTTTATGACTCGATGTGACCCGGTTAAATTGCTGATCAGTGACTGAGGCCATAAGACGTAATTTTGTTTACCACCTTTTGCTTGAGGTCGACTGTTCGATGTTGCACTAAACATTGTAATTGCAAACCCAGGTCACGGAGACGAGCGCAGTGGTGGGGGTCGTCGGCGACTCACCCCCGAGGATGGGTAGCGGGTTCGTAGTGCGGTCTCGAATATACAATGTGAGACTTTATGACCTATACGACTATGACACTCACACATCGTTGTCCCGGCATACCGCCCTGGGGTTTCGTCATTCCGAGGCGACCACGATACCCTCCCTGGCCCCCCGTCTCCTGATTGAGGTTTGCAAACCCTTAAGTTGAATACAGTTGGTTCTCGCTCTTTGTCCTCATGTATTCAATCCACGTTGACATACTACTAATGTTAAGAAGTAGCTACTATTCGAGTTATTACACTGCATTGATTCAACGACTGTTGCGTAATATGCCTTTTGATCCGCCAATTAGATTGGTTGGCGGATATGAATGTATTATATGTAATTATTGTTTATTCTAGGTTGTTTTCCCATAAGCGATTTTTTCTTGCTGTCATTTCTAATAAATTAATCCGCGTGGCAGGTGTGCTACACATAGCAATCGACAGGGCATTCACTGCTGTAACCACTACACCCCTGGGATGGGTGATGGTTATCATAGTTGATGGTTAGTAATGAGACGCAGTTACAACTTCTGCCTGCATTCGAAGATTTGCGTATTCACTCAACAATACTGGTTACTAGTTATAACCGTGGGGTACAATTGTATGCTCATGCTAAACATGTTAGTGCTGATGTGCTTACCAGATAGAACCTGTCGCCGGTTGCTTGCTAACAACTGTAATACTTCTCATCGAAGAAAGTGTTACCCTCAGGTCGGTGGCCTCGATGGTGCAGCGGTTTGCACGCGCCCCCAAGTATGAGTAAAACAAGGGTTTAACACCTTATAACTCAATATTAATGGATACATCACGAAATCGTTTGCTCATCGTCGAGTCAGTGTAGCGATGGTCGCATTTTTGAGAACAGTACACCTTATCATTTGTTGAACAACATAATCACAGGCTATTGCCTTATCAATTCTGTAGTTTACTACATTTAGGTATCAAAAAAAACGAAGAACTTGAGCAGCGAGAGCATAAATTTGTTCCGACGGGTAGTTAAGAAACTGACAGTGGAGGACATCGAAAAGTTTCATAACCAATACAAAGGTTCGTTCTTTGTTTACTATTTCTGTGGTCATTTCAGCTCTCATTTCGTTCTATAGGATCTTAGTAGGAGGTGAGCGACATTGTCGCAGCGTACAATTCGTGGAAAGGCGATATGTCGAAAATCATGGATTCCGTTATCTGTGCGACCTTCGACGACGAGGACTGAATCAAGGTATGCTTTGGTAATGAGTGTTGAGTTTGTCTTCTCTTCTTTCCATGATTTGAGACCACTGAAAGTGTTATCGAATAGCGCAGATTTTAAAAGTACTAATAAAGCTATTGAAAGGAGTAAGAATTTTAGGGAATCATCGATCGGAGTATCTCCAGCGGAGTCTTGAAGAAGGCAACTAAATATCAAGCTTCCACGTCTGCGGTGAGGAAATAGATGTGTGCAGTTGTTTCTTTTTTGAATGGTCAATTTGTAGGCAGCCTCCTCCAAACGTAAAAGGAAGGCTATGTAAGAAGCTAAAGAAGCAGAAGCTCTATTGGAGGAAATTGAAGCGAAGGTAGGTCTTTGGCAGAAAATCGAATTTTTGCTTAGCGAAGTTGCTGCTCCAATATCTACCTGAAATGTCAATAGTTGCTACCATTGCTTTCGCCATACTCACGAGTTATTCATAAACTATTTCAACTCATTTAGAACTACTGTTCGGGTATGGAGTAAATGAGCTTGTTACCGAGAAGATTCGTTCGTAGAACTACTAACTATATCACATTTTGAGAGAAGACATCACAAAACAATCCTTATTCAGGAGGATCCTGGTTCTTTTGAGCAAATTATTCAACAGCGGCAATTAGCTCGTTCCTCAGATGCGGATGCATTCCTGGATCCTCTAGCCGCAAAGTACGGCGCGAAGAAAAAACGCGCAAAAAGTGAACTTCTAATTGATCTACCTGCAAGGTCCTATAATGCACATTATGTGAAGAAGAAAATCAATTAGATCCTTAATTATTTTCTCGATTATGACTAAGTTATGGAGTGAATGATGACTGATTATGTTGTTGATTACTGACTACGTATTCATTGTGGTGAATTGTGAAGGTGAATTGTTGTTTACATAGCAAATAAAACATGAGTAAGATAAAACTGTAAGTGGTTGTAAATAAGACATGATAAAACATGGACTAAGAGTTATAAAAAGTTTTTTTTTTTCTTGTAGATGTGGCCTTCTTGCTATTAGATTTTGAAGATATTTGAACGTTCTTCTTATAAATGCCTTTATAAAAGTCTCTCGAGTGATATTCCATCTTTTAGCATCATTGAAGTCTCCTTATAAATCAAATTCCAGCGAACACCAGATAATCACTGGAGCGCGCTACAGCTGCTCTTCGTAGTTGTCCGGAGCGCCCGCCGGCAGGAATGGTCGGCGTCTCGAACGTAATAGAATGGGCTTTCTGTGTTGGTGTTAATCTCGCGTAGAACTTGGACTCTGAATGAATATGAATATAAGAAAAGAATTTGCTAAGAATTCATCTGCTTCTCCTCCAAAAGCGAAATATATCATTTCTTTACCGGCTGTGGTCGAAATAAGCCGAATATTGTCACCGTAGTTAGCTCACTCAAGAAGTCTGTCTACATTCATAGTTGTCCTTCGTATAGTACATTATCAATCCATTCATGATTACGCGAGTGGAACTATTAACTTGTTGGTGATCAACCACCACATAGACTGAATCATTAGTACTAGTGACACTTTTTTATTCATGTAGTCACAAGGCCTTACAGGTTTTCTATTACTCCAAAATCTCAATTTCTCAGAAGTATCAGCTGTCTCACCTGCTGTCCCGTTGATGTCGAGTGACTCGAACGGGTGCAGCAATACTTCCATTTTTCCTCGTGCAAAATAGTCCAGTGGGTCCTCCACACTTGAGGGATTAGCTGAGCAACATATCTTTCTTTCATGCCTTTCGTGAAGAAATGGGGCCATCGGGTCGGTGGTTTTCCTGTAGAGCGCTTGTATCCTGATGAATTCAGTCGGTAACGGCTGTCGTCCATCGGTTGTCGTTAAAGCTCATCACGTGTCTGGCCCACCTTATTTCCGATATCTTGGCGTTTAGAAAGGCGTCTCTGATTTTCGATTGTTGGCGTAGGTCGAAACTTCGGATCCTTTCTCTCATTTGCGAGATACGGGATACTCTTAGCATCGACATCCCGACTCTGCTTTCAATAACGCCAAATGATCGTTCATGCTGCTTACGTAGCGGCCAGGTTTCTGATGCATACGTTAGGGCAGGGATAATCGTCAAGTCCAAAAGGTGGGCACGGTGTCGGATGTTCTTTGTCCTCTTCACTACATCTTCGATGCTCTTAAACGTTCCCCAAGCCTCTTGTTTCCTCCTGCTCAACTCTGGAGCTAGTCGCTCATCATATTGATTTCACGATCTAAATAGACGTAACTTGAGCATTCGGAGATTTTCGTTCCGTTGAGCGTAATGGGGCATTCAAAACGCAACCGTTCGTCATGAACATCGTTTTTGTTAGATTTAGTCGGAGGCCAATCTTTCCACAGGTGTTGTCGAAATCGGTCAACATTCGTTCGCTTGGCTGATGCTTGGTGTTATGAGGACGATGTCAGCAGCAAAGCAAAAATGGTTTAATTGTCGACCGTCAATTTTCACTCCCATTTTGTCCCATTCTAATGTTCGCATGACGTTATGTAGGTTGGCAGTTAATAATCTTTTGCGAAATTGTATAGCCTTGTCGAACGACTCTTCTTACGTCAATAGTGATATTGTTGTAGAGTGGAGATATTTTGGTCGTGAACCCTTTATAAAGCTCACGAAGGATCATTATGTGCCGAGTAAGGGCGCCATGGTTAACCAGAGCTTCTATAACCGCTTCTGTTTCCACTGGATCGAAGGCTTTCTTTGGATCGATGAAAGTGAGAAAGAGTGGTTGTTCTTACTCTCGTAAAAGTTCGATGAGTCTTGTGATTGTGTGGATTTGGTCTATGGTACTAAATCCTTTTCGGAGCCCTGCTTGTTCGCAAGGCTGTCCTTCGTCCAGTGTTCTGTCAATCCTGTTTAGGATGACTAAAGTGAAGAGTTTATAGACAGCGGACAGCAGGCAGATCGGGCGATAATTGCCGATTCCCTAAAGGTCTCCCTTTTTGAACAACCACACGGTTTTGCTAATTTTTCATTAATTGGGGTTCTTGCATTCTGACAGGTAGCGTGAAGAGCCGAGCCTGGGTGTGATGAGAACTGGTGGCAGGTTCTTCAGATGTTCTGGTGTAATCCTGCCTGGACCGGGTGTTGTTCTGTTCTTCACCGACGAAGTAGCTTGGAAATTCGAGGAATTTTGAAAAACGGTAGCAGCAGGTTCCATAAATGCTTGGAAGTGTGTCATGTAAATCGGATGCTGTGAAACTCTTCACCGACAGAGGTGATGGCGAAATTCAAGAGCAGAATCCGGGGGGTGAGCAACGTACCACGCCACAGAATTCGTAATCCTCAGAGAAACCCTTGTTGCGAAAAGGGAACCCTTCGTCGGATTCACGAGGGCTAACGACTGTTCTGCCGTGATTCCAGTAAGAAACATTATCTAGCGGCTTTCAGTAACTTATTGAAAAGAGAATATAACGGCATATCAATCTGGCTCCGAACCCATGCAAATATTCAACCGACCACGTGCAAGAAACTTACAAACAACGTAACGAACGAATGAACCGATGGAAGCCGCATGACAAATGAAAATGTATCATCCAACTGTCTGGATTAAGAAGCTGAGAATTAGGACTAGTGAGAAGCGTCATTAACTGGTTGCACAATGTCAAGTCTTCTGATGTTTTCAAGGTTCAACTTGTGATGAATTCTGTTGCACTCCGCTTACGAACTTTTGTGTACCACGTTGAGCACTGAAACATCACCAGCTAGAGGTTCTTCAGTTCGATTTATGGCCTTAACTTTCCTCAGTTATCACGGTTTCTACAACGTCGCACTACCTCACGACCATCTTTATTATAACTCAGTGTTGCATAGAACGTCGGGACCTTGAACTTGATCGCAGAGAAGCCTGAATAAAGCTAAAGATTCGTGGACAAATCGGATAGGCATTTATAAATTCTCTTTCCTATTTTCGTTTCAGAGAGCCTAGTGAAGGTGTCATTTCGACGGTACTGTATCTAATTGAAATTGTGACTCGCACTGAAGAGCGTCATATTAAAAGAGAATTTCCATTGAGCCCAACCTTACAAGTCCTTCTCGGCTTTCGTTCATTTCTTTGAAGTCACTAAGCTGTTAGACAATCGTAGTTACTGATTACTATCACAGCTGTATTTTCACATCTAGTATAATCGCCTAATTTGGCATGAAGTAGCCTATCACTGTGTTTCACCTGTCACTGTGTTGTCCAATGAGCGGTACTCAAAATAATTGCAATATCATCCAACATAGGATAAGGCTTTGAACAAAACATTCTTAAAAAATTAAACTGAATGCTTATTGCGAGGTTTTCAAAACAGTCGACGCTATTTTTGAAATAATTGCGGCAAGTGCTTCCATCTTCGAAACACTCATACCCTTTGCCCATTGTGTTCTTAAGCGAAAGTAATGTAAAACCTCTCTAACTTCCAATGGAATATCCTGCTCTTAGTGCAATTCGAGAGAAACTGCTCTGCGACAAACACGTCATTCCTTTCGTTGTAAATCAATACATTTACTTTGCAATGCAAAAATTTACTAATTATTCTGTTCAATAAATAGTGTGGCCTGATGATAGCCTCCGTGAAATATTCACTTTTAGCGAAAAAAAGAGAAGCCCAGGATCAATTTGAATAATTAGTTGGCACATGACAAGATGCCGGTGCTGACAGCATCGACGAGGATAACGACCGTCTTGTCCATCATCTTCCTTTGTCATCATGAAAGCCGAGAATTCAAAAGTCATCGACAGCTTAAGTTCTTGAGAGCACTCGCGCTAATTTATCGACCTAGACCCATGAGGTTTTATTATTGCAGGAAACTACTCGCATGCGACCTTACAAACTGCAATAGAAAAGTGATAAAAAATTTTCTTGAGAACACTCATCATGAAAGCGGAGAATTCAAAAGTCATCGACAGCTTAAGTTCTAGGAGCATTCGTGCTGATATACCGACTTAGATCGCGTGAACACTTATTATTGCAGTTAGCGGTCTACTGACGTGCGATGTTAGAAACTGCAGCAGAAAAGTGGTAAAAAAAAGTTTCTAGAGGAGAAAAAACAGCAGATGTCGTCGAAGCTGCAGAGGCTAGAAATAGCAATCTCAAGGCTCACCAATGATTCGCCAATTGCGAAACCAAGACTACTACACATCAACGCCCAGATGGAAAAATACAGCACTGACATTAGGCATTGTAGTAAGTCAACACGACTACTAGTCTCATCTCTTTGAAGCCTCCTTCCTCCTACCTTCATTTGAAATTGGGATGAATTTACAGTTTTACTGGTTGTTTCTTTTGCTATGTTCATGTCGCTTCGTCAATAATGCATAAAATATTACCTGTTCCGAACAAGATAACCGATCGGTAGACTAAAACACCTGATGAACCTATCGCTAGTTCTCGCCATCACTCTAACTCGGCTCTCCACTCGTTAGTTGTCAGAATTGGAGATTCCCAGTCAACAGAGAACTAGTAAGACCGAGTTGTTGTTCAAAAAGGGAGACCTTCATGACATTGGCAATTAGCGCCCAATCTGCTTGATGTCCGTTGTCTATAAACTCATCATTCTCTTGATTAGGACTGACAGAACACTAGTCGAAGTGTGGCCATCCAAACAAGCAAGGTTTCGAAGCGGATGCAGTACTATAGACACATCCACACGGCATCACACTAATTGAAGTATCGTGAGCGTATAAAAGACCGCTTTGTTATGATTCTATCTACTTGAAGACAGTTCCTGAGTCATGTGAGCCATAAGTATTCTTCTCAATTTCCCCATGCAGGAGTGCATCACCGATGATCTGATTGAACGTAAAGGCACCCTGTAATTGAAGAGGCTGAAAGATCCGAACATCTTTATGATCCCATGACAGACCTTTTGAATGGCTTAGAATACATTGTCAGATTACACTGCTTTTGAGCAAGGTCTCGAAATAGTAGCTTTTATTGACAGCGACATGAGCCGTAAGTAGTTATGGAAGCTCTAAACCGTCAACGCAAGCTCTTTCAGGAGTATTCTTAGTGAGCTTCATAAAAATCCGACCAAAATGTCGCCATTCTAAGAAGATATTATCACTGACGAAAAAAGAGAGATTGGCCAAGACGACGCCATTTCTCTAAAATTATCAAGTGATATGAAAAAACTTCATAAGGACATTGAAATGGGGCAGACTGAAAGCTAAGAAAAAGTCAGTGTCTAACAACTAGACAATTCGCGCTTTTGGAGATGATCTGCGTCTTACACCTAGCAGCCAGGTCTAACGAATATTAGCCAGCCTCGGCAGCCTTTGTGAAAAGATTGGCTTTCGATTAAATGTCACAAAACAAGGTTTATAAGGAACGGATCGGTTACTACGCCTTACTGACGCTCAACCTAATGTTTATCTCCATATACGAAAGTTACTTATGTACTTGAATGACCGTCTTCATTCGTTTTACAGGCTTTGGTATAATTTCCATTAATTGCTCTCTCGTGTAATTGTCATCCATTATGGTGGTACCTTTTCGAATGTGACAACGCACACAAAGGTTATCCCGTAATTCTGAACTCGTCGGCATCTGTGAACACATATTTTGACAGTAGGCACAAACACGTCCGTCCATTGTTTAGGTGATCATCCAAGACAACGCATGCATTCTGCTCGGGTCCTTCTGTTGTTCTTCTCGACCAACTTTCTTCTGTTCCCTTATTATGTGGCCAGTCCATTCTTGCTCCGCTATCGATCTATATATTTCTATAACTCGAAAATGGGAGAGTTCCGGGGTTGAGCTGTGCAAACAAGCTCGATGTGAGTGTCGGTTGAATTTACGAGATTTCGTTGAAGTGTCCTTCGGGTGGCACTCAGGTTTTTAATATTGAAGAATCATACCACTTCTCTGGTGCATAAGAGAGTTATGAGAGGACTGTTGAATTAAAAAGGTCAGCACGGAAATTGGGGCACGTTGTTTGGCCGATGGCTTCCCTGTAAGGCGTAGCGCGGCCCCTGCTCTCTCCCTTCTTGTTTGATTTCTCTTACCCGATTCCGTGCCCAATTTTTTGGCTCTGTCGATTCCTTCCGCCTTAACATATGCGTCAGAAACCTGGTAACCACGTTGGTAAGATGAAGTATTGACTCAGCGTTATCCAGCGTTTTGTTGAAGTTGTGATATGCGGTGTATCAAATATCCTGCAACAGCGAGAAGCTCTCCAAGGTCGATTAACGTCAACAATTGGAAATCAAAAATAGCGTTTCATGCATTCAACTATCGCAGAACAAATGGGGAGGATCTGTGGTGTGATTTAACGTTTACTGACGGAGAAGAGACGTTCCCGACTAGATATTCTAAGATGTCTAACGTACAGCAAGAAAACAGTCTTCCATCATGGTCAGACTCCTTCACAAAACCCTAAAAAGGAATATAATGTTTAGCGGGCGAGAAGACCCAGTAAGATACTTTTGCACGCAACAAAAATCGAGAGGACTAGTCATAGAGATGACACGAGTAATGTATGCATAGCATCTGATGAAAAAAGTATAGTCAAGACATCCAACTTTTGGTCACAACTTGAAATATGGCCAAGCAATCTTGCTAACATTATAGGGATTTCGTAACGCTTGTGATTTACCACATGTGCTTTCCATCAGAAAGACTACATCAGCTCCTTAAATAGATACACTATTATCATCAGAAGAAATTTAGACAAACCAAATGACTGCCAGAAAGGTCGAAGAAATTTATCTCAAATGTTAGGTCGTTTTGCATTCAGAAATAGAAATTCTTGCTCTAAGGAATAGCACATTATTGAATTAGTGTGCTTGAAATGACATTTTATATGAAACATTTTGAGACTTTCCGTTGTAACAAATTTACTGGGGGTTTTGCAGTAGCAATTGTTGTTTCAATTATATCATGCAGAATGAGCTATTATGTGAGCTCACCGGAGGGTCACAATACTTCTAACTGGCAACTTGACAATGGAGTTTTCTTCATCTTAAGTTATATGCTTTGAATTAGTCAGGTGCATGCCATTAACCGACACAGCAACACCAACAACAGATCTACAATGCGACAATGATCTATTAAAAAATAGTGTAAGTTGTCATATGGTTAGTGGAAGATATCTGTTGTTTCAGTTTTGCTAGCCAAAGACCAAGAGTAGGAATCCTTTTGATCGTGATAGCCCTGAAAAAAGATCTATGCACTTCTACTATCACCATATGAGCTTTTTTGGGTTAATGACCTTATGACTCGAAGATGGTCCTTGATTGAAAACATTTTCGGAGTCATTTCGATGTTGAACAAGCAACTTTGAAGGAGTTTCATCGTTAAACAAGGAATTTCTTATATTATCACTATTCACTTGAAAGCTGAAATCTTGCTGAAATCAGAAGGTAGTTGATTTCTTGAAAGATTTCTTAACAGCGCTGTGACACTAAAACTAAAATTCTGTTCCATACGCTTTGCGTACTATCTTGGTGATATTTCGCAAGACAGAGTTCTCATCGAGTATCAATGAATACTCGATAGCGCACATCTCTGAGATTCCAAAGATAAGTGTTTAATCTCAAACGCTTTTTTCAAACGCAGAACTGGAGAAAATAGATTCACGTTTCAGACACCTGTATTTCTCGCAGGGTTGAAGTCTTCCCATAAACTATCAGTGATAGCATTAGTGTCCGCGCTTTCAACATTGTACTTAGTTTATGGAAAGACCTTTTTTGTTGACTGTAACACGAAAATTAAGATTATTGTACTTCAAACATGTCGCCCATTGCTCATCGGCTACGATGTATGAGTGGCTATGAATCGAAACTCAAACAATCGATCGCGCAGGCATCATTCACGCGAGGAGTGCGATTTTTTTTATAAAAATTAGGAAATCTCTCCTTCGACAAAAAACCCAGATGAAACAGGTGATTCTGATACCTGGAGAATTTCTCTACACGCTTTTGTGTCTTCGTGCCTAGGCTACGCTTAGGACTAGTAAGAAGTTTTATCGACAAAATAAGGTGAAAATGGTAAACCCAAAACCTAGAACTATGAAATGGTTTTTTGTACAATTCCAGTATAAAAGACCTATTAATCTCCATGAAGCGGGGAGAAAGTTCTGCGAATAAATAACGAAAATCCGCACCTCAACCGCAATCGAGATAAAGCGTGACGCGTATGAAACACAATTTTGTCGTCCCTACTACAGCGCTGTGAAAATGCCTTTCCAAAAACCAAGCAAATTTTTTTGAATTCTCGAGATAGCTGTCGAACGATTTTCAGTGCCTTTATAGAAGAGTTCTATCCTACGATAAATAAGCGCGACAGCGCACGATGATGCACAAGGCTTGGAAAAACTCAATGTTATCCTTTCTGCTACTGTGAGAGAGCTTTTCCAAAAGACAATCACGTTTTCGATCTTCATGAATTCTACGCTCTTATGGTTAGTGGTATCCAGTAAAAGTGCTTAGTCCGTAGAAATATGAACGCGATAAAACGACTTATGTGAAACATAATTTTATTTTTAGGGCTACAGCGTTATAACAAGACCTTCTTTATAAGCAAGTGAGCTGTTGAACTCTCCAAGAATTAATCTTTCGAATGAGTCCTGATGCTCAAGAAAAAAGTCATTGGCGCAGCAGAAGAGGTCCTTTTGAAGTTGCCTGTTCAACAACAGAAAAGTACCCCTTTCCACATCATTTCTTATTTTTACTGGCCGGAATAGTGCAGAAAATCTCAGAATTTTGCAGAATGCAGAATGAAAAAAAAATGCAGAATTTTTTGCCAAACGTGCTTAGCAGAACTGTAAAGGTCATGTTAACGTTGTGCAATGCTCAATTTTGAGTCGCTCCTGCATCCAACTTAGGATTAGTTTTTTCAATGCACACCAGTAACTGGAATCAACTCATACCTGCCCATATGCCACTTCCACCACAAAAGAGTCATATGCGCTTTCTTCGCCGGCAGTTTTCATGTTGGGCTGTAGAACACTCTCGTTTAGGCGTCAGCTTCTTAATATTATTAAGTGTATTGAAACTAGCGAAATAGTAATAACAGCTTTGAAAATGTGAAATAAGCGGCCGTGAAAAAATTGGCAGTTTTCTCCTTGCGCCGATTCATTTACTCTTCCATATTGCAGTGAAGATCGGCTTATAAGAAAGCTACGTATGCAATGAAGCTGTGACTTAGACGTAACTGTTAAGAATACTAACGGACATACAACTCTTCACGATCACTGCGTCACATTGATTAGATAATGTTGCTGTTTTCAAGAAACGACAAACATCACACAGGAATGCTTATTTTATCAGAAGTTTTCTCGCCACCATAGTGCATATGCTCTGAGACAGGGTGAAGATGCAATGAGATTTAACTGAGATTCACCTGTGTCTCAGTGATAGTCATCTCGATCTCCTTGAATTATTCATTTTTCGAATCAGGCAGTTTCTCATCCGAATTCTCCAGAAAAGGACTCTTGTCAATCTCTGTTAAGAAATACCCGACGTTCAGTAAACTTCAATTATAGTTTGAGAGAATGTTTTGAACCTTTTCAAGGTTCACATGTCAATGGATTACAAGCATTTCGACAGCCTCGCCCGTCTCATCAGAGCCACACGACTCGTTAGTCATTTTCAGTCTATGGCCATCTCTATGGGTGACTGTTGGGGACGTAAGGCTCTGATGAGGTGAGAGAAACTGTCGAAACATACGCAAGTCACTGACAAATCAATCTCGAAAAACCTTAAAACATTTTCTCAGACTATAATAAAAGTTTGTACCGAGGTTCAAAAAAGTTAAATGAAAGTTAGTAGTCGACATTGTTCTAGATAATTTTGCTAACAAGAGGTTAGTATAAAAGATGTATATTTGGCTAACGCTTCGAGTTCTTCGTCTCATTTAGATCCCGATTGATTCGAGCCGATGGCAAACTAGTGGTAGTCCTTGTAATGTAGGTGCAGGTTGTTGCACAGAGTTTCCATTGCATTCTCCACTTTACTCGCAAACAAGAATTCTCTGTGAAATGATGGCTACGTGGCTACGATGGCGAAAGCCTTTCTTACACTACTCGAGGGCATGTGTTTACATCGAGTGGTCGGTCTTCTAGAAGTCTTTTGTCATCGCTTACAACATCGTCGATAATTCTTTGGTGTGTCAGCACGTTGTTTTTCATTGAGTTGTTTGTCGTTCTTTCACATGTCGAGTAGTAAACAGTCCGAGTTCAGTGCAAAACAAGCCACTCAGTGTTGAATAGTTGGCATTCAACTCTTTTGCTACCGTTAGCCTAACGCAGCTCTCGAAATGTTTCTAAATCAAAGTAGAGTTCTCGTCATGTCCTCTATCTCTCTATTCATCCTCTTCACAACATTTCACAATCACCAGAGATTCAACGAATTATTCGCACAAAGTCTCAACTGAACTGAGCGTCCCTTTTCACATTTCTTCACCAAAAACAACTCATCCTTTAACATAAGTGGCTTCTTTTACTAATACATTTAAAGATTAAAGCTCAAAGGTTAAGGCTCTCGACGTTCATCAATTTTTGAGGGATTCGCCATGCATTCGTCTTGAATTTTTGACTTCGTTTAAGGTGATTGAATGCATATGTGGCCATTACAATAACTCGCAGTGGTCTCCCGCCATCGCGAGTCTTTGCTGCGCTAAATTCTCAGGCAAGTCTGAGACATACCAATTCGATCCCGGAGGGATGGATAGCTTGATGAGCCATGAGCGCGAGATCGAACCATCGACCTTGTCTGCGACGCAATGCACCTCCAACCACTGAGCCACATGCGCTCTTACGTAAAGATATATGTTATTAAATATAATAATATATGCCAGTACCTTCTTTATTAGACTGTTTATTGCAAAGTTCGTCAAAACATAATAAATGTAATGTAATAATCGCTATATGAAAATCATCTTCTAAATCCCTTTATCCTACATGACTAGATTCCTGATAAGACGTTAATCTCAACACGTCTTTTTTCATTCTTCGTATCCATTGTATACGAATGGCTGAAACGCTTACGTAGGTCAAGATGGTACTTGTGAAATTATTAATCTCATTTATGGATGCAACTGAAGTTTTAGCATCAGTTCCTCAATAGAAGAGAGGTGAACGCCTACTTGACCCAGGAGAGGGTCCACCAAACCGCTTGTGAGATTGAACATATGAGACGGTATCGCTCCACTGACCTCTCTCCAATGATTGTTTCCATAGCAATAGCGCTCAACAGTAGTTGGTGTGTCTCACTGGCAGACAAACAACTGCCGTCTGAAAAGGTCAAATATACTCGCAATCTGCCTCAGTTGAAGAATCCGATAAACAAGCATGCAAACTAAAGTTTATTTATCATGCTTTTCTGCTATTCAACTGAGTGATTTTTATTGAATCTGATCATTTGAGTCCATGAAGAAGGTGACATCGTTCGAAACGTCAGCAGTCATATTATTGAACTAAATTGTACTCACTACATTCTACCACTAACAAAATCGTCTCATCTCATGAAGAAAAACAAATTACTCTTTTCATGCCGAGTTCAATGGATAAGTGGTCCTGAGAACCGCTGTCCATTCACCAAAAAAATTTGTGCAGTTATTTCTGTATAGCTGATTCCATGTGGGCGTCTTCACCGATGGTGCCCAAAAGGAGTTAGTGTAAACTGCTTTTCATCATCAGATAAGCAACTGCTGTCTCAAAAGGTCAAATTGATCAGCAATTTACTCAATTAAGCACATTCGTAACTGCAGCGGAAAAACGTAATAAAATAACAAATGAAAAGTCGTTCATCACTTTTTCTGTTGGGTTAGGGAAGTATTCGACTAAGTAGATTGCGAGTCAGTATGACTTTTCTAGGCTCTGAAGGAGACGGTACCGCCGAAACTTCAACTGTATTTAGAGTAGTAAACTGTTTAGTATACTATACTATCGACATTCTCGTTTCTGCTCATCAGGAAAAACGCCACACTATTTTTTGAGGCTGGTAGATTGTCGGTCCTGGAAACTACTATCTATCCATAAATGCATTATGAAGGCGTCTTAGCATATTTCAGCTTTTAGAAATTGCAAGAGGGCGTTTTCAAATGATATGACAGAAACAGGCATTCATAGGGCAGGCTAAGGCAGAGTGTCCAGTGCGGACTTCGATGACATTTGATGCTGTTGTAATGTAGTTGCTGTAGCCCTACTATTCAATCAGCATTACGTTAACGAGTATGCACAGCTGACCTCTCTGGCTCGGGCGTCCATTCGTGAGTATGCACAGTTGACCTCGCTGGTTAGACGTCCATTCGAGAGCATGTCCAGTTAACCTCGTTGGTTTAGCGTCAATTTGGGATCATTTTGCAGAAAATTTGCTTGTACTAAACCCTCACTCTCACAAAACCCGAAAAGTTTAACTATCAATAACAACGCGATGATCTCCTTTGAAACCTTATTGTCTCCTTTCATCTCAATTTTCTTAATTTCAGTTTACCTCTTTTACTCCTTCGTATAGCAGTTTTAACATACTTTGAAAAAACAACGCTTCATTAAAACTGTTTACATCTCATTGTTCTCAATATCTTGCTATTTATTCTTTAAAATCTGCTTTTGTGTCACTTCACAGAATCAGCTTACATCTCACAAATCTTCATCTCATCGAAAATGACTAAAATCATAGATCCATGCGACGAGCAACTCGAGCAGTACAAGAAGTCAACACCGGTAATTAATTAAGAACTTGGTGCAGATTTCAAATTTGACTCTGCCTATAGACGAACTTTTCAGAAGACATCAGTATACACCACGTCCACTGGAGCACCGATTGGCAACAAGAACAACTCGCTTACAGTTGGACCAAGGTAAAGGAGAAGAAAAACTTGGCCTTGTAAATGATTTGCCAGTAAAAATTAATAGATTTATGATGTACATTATGCATAATTCTCTTTGTTTGGGTGTTCATGAGGGCCAATGCTTATGCAGGATGTCGTCTACATGGACGAAATGGCTCACTTCGATCGTGAACGAATTCCTGAGAGGGTTTGTACATGCAAAGGGAGCGGGTAAGTGCTTTCAAATAATTCGCTATCTTACTTGGTTTGATAAATTTGCTGTCGTCTTTTGTTTGCCTTAAATGTTCATTTCAGGAGCTCATGGCTATTTCGAGGTCACTCATAACATCACTAAATACTGTAAAGCGGATATCTTCAGCAGTATTGGAAAGCAGACACCGTGTTTTGTTCGATTTTCCGTCGTTGGTCAGTATAGCTGAATCCACTAACAGTGTTCCTTGATCAGATTCGAGAAGTTAGCTTCGTTTTGAACACTCTAAAAAAACTATTTCAATCCCCCTTTCATACTCCTTACACTCGGAATTTCTCACACTATGCGTTATCACATTTTCAACGCACAGATCCCGCTACTTCTCACATTTGATCCATTCGCTTTCATTCATCGTCCCAAGAGTCCTCGAATGTTTTGTGTGCTATTTCATCTGCTGCTTGAGGATTTCCCTCTTTCATGAATGAAGTAAAATACTGGTAGAGGCGATTCTCCTTACAATCTCGGAGGTAGATAAGCTGAGGGACTCCGTGAGGCGTTCACTGACTGACTGCTGTGGAGGATTGATGAGGAGAACACTCGGCCACCGAATCCACGCCCCATCGCCGGAGTTGGATTTTCAAGGGTAAACAGGATATGTTCAAGAGAAGTGGGAACTTCACTATCCATGATCTTGATGCTATAGGCCTAAATCATTTTGTACATCGCACAAGTAACAGTGGAGTCATTACATACCTTCCCATAACCATTTTTCTCAATCAAATAGTAACGTGTTGCATTCAGAATCTTGGTATGGAAGTCCGACTATCGATACTACATTTTCTAAGCAAAGCCTCTCACACGTTCATAGTAAAGAGACGCTTCTCATGCTTCACATTCATTAATTTAAATCAAACAGCTATTCGATTTCTTTCAAAATTAGAAGATTCTGGGTGATGTAGACCACTAAAAAGATCACAATGGAAGATGGAGATAAGCTACTCTAGTGCTTATCTTGCAGTTGTAGATATATTGTAAAGACGGCAGATTATTTGACAAAGCTAGTGTAATGTGAAAAATCTCTCGGATGGCTTTGCCAAGCAAATTTTTTCCCATCCTCATTTCCTAGGTCGCTATTTCGTAACACCACACGATTTGATGACAAGGATATGTTACTTCTCCACAGTCGAGTTGACCAAACTCATCTTGTTAAACCGTTCTTTTCAATTATTTTTGAGACCTCGCTCAAAACAATTTAACCTGATAATATATTTCAATGCCGAAGCACGTGTACTGTTTGTATAAGTGCCACGATAGACATAATAAAAGGTTCAAAATTTATGGCACATTTTGTTAAGGTGAAAAAATGCTTTTTGTCTTTTCAATATTCAAGTCCTAGCGCTTAATTGCTACCTTCGCTGTTCACTGGCACCGATACTGTTTTTCTCCTCGTTTGCGCACAAGTTCTTCGTACTCTAATAGTGTTTTTTGAGATGCCCTTTCAATTACTCTCAATGGGAATTCACCTCTTTATGTAATTTTCAGGTGGAGAATCGGGATCTGCGGATACCGTACGCGATCCTCGTGGGTTTGCCATAAAATTCTACACTGAAGAAGGCAACTGGGATCTGGTACGTCACCATTTAAACTTGTAAAGAACGAACAACTTGTCGATTGCTGTGATAAGCTTCACTAGTCCCCGACATGTATTGTGAAACGATATAGTTATCCGCTTGAGAAAATTTTTCACGACATCACTGAATTGTCGGACTCCTCCTTATTGCATATGAGAGTCACTCATGTTCAAATGCTGAATTAGAGGAGCAGGCAAGACCGTTCAGTGATAAGCTCACATATCATAGCTTTCGTTTCGAGCGCTTTCTTAAGACCACGCTTAAATTTCAACAAGCCAGATAATCATTTTTGAGTCACGCATAGGTCTGTTATTTAAGGGCTGGCTTATAGAGCCCGATACACGTGTTGCAACCTATGTAACAGACCACATGCATGGCTCAAAAAATTGTAATCTGGCATATTGAAATTTGAGCGTAGTCTTGAGAAAACACTTGAAACGAAAGGTATGATGTGTTAACGATACGAGTCAAGAGCAATCGAGTTTACAACCCTGTTTGTTCAGTGATAACACTGGACTTGCAGTGTATAATGATCGTCGTCACCTAATCTTAGTATAGGGGACTGAGCGTCCCGAGAGAATTGGCTAAAGACGAAAAGGGTACCGCCCGACTGATGAGACCGTCAAGGTTGAAAACACGTGTATCGAGCTCTATAAGTCAGCACTCATTTAAAATACCACATGCGTGACTCAAAAAATGATTATCTGGCAGATCTCACGTGAAGTTTTTTTTATAAAGAGGAAAACCTACCAAGAAGGTAATCTTGCTGAAAACTGAACATGAATTCGTAGTACTATGCTGTGACATTTCCCAGTAAGACCTTCGCGGAGTGAGTAGGTGAAAGTACTGGTTTATAGATTCTCCAATAAAGCGTCGCCAAATGATGACGGCCTAAGTACCTCCATCGAATGCTTTCACTTCATACAGTCGTAACACATCTGCCCACAATTTTTATCTGGTATCTGTGTTCTAGACCATGCAATTGCTGTTTCCGTAGTTGCACATGGAGTAAAGTTCCTGGTCTATAATGCCATTTTCGAACAGAGAAATTCGCAAAGGTCCGACAGTGGAGCTCAGACTTGAGGTGGATACCGACTTCGGAGCATTGATTTAGCAATAATTCCCAACACCGACTCTCTGCCGACCTAAGCATTCTTCAACAATTCCCAGTTTTTCTTTATAAGCCAAACACGAGGTCAACATAGGACAGTTCATCTGACAGCCGACATATCGGCGGTTTCGCCTTATTCAGCGCCCGGAAAGATAAGGTGTCCACAACCCACTCAGCTGAACACCTGCATTAATCGAGGAGAAGGATAATTCACCAAGCCTGATATTCAGTCTGAACAGGCGATAAACAACTTTCACCGAACCCACCGCGCTTTTCATGAGTCGTCGCTGGGATGTATAACCGATTTCTCTAGATCTGCCCTTTTCCAAGAACGTTCTATAGTCAAACATATTTCGTTTGGTGAGAATGACACAATGAGCGAGGCCTTGCTTTGCTGGAATTTCCCTCTCCGAGAGCATTACTTTCTTTGGACCTATTCTGAAGAGCTGCGTTTTGGTAGCCATTAAAAATGGCTAATTTTATACGTGAGGGGTGTGCCAAGCAACAAAACTTTCTGCTCGTCATCTCCCCTCTCACCCCACTAGTGTAAAAGCGCTTGAAATAGCATGGTCGGAGCAGAAGCCAGTGTGTGTACAGGAGGAAAGGAAACGGTAGAGTCCTTAAAATTGTCTCTGCAATTAACCACTTCCAATGGCTATGAAAATGCGACTTTTCGGATAGTTTAAAGGGAATGACGCGCCCGAAACGATAGTTCCAAGAAAATTACGGTCTTTGTCATCCTGCCGTTCTTTTCAAACTGCGTAGGTGTAGCTGGTAAGAATGATCGAAGCACCATCAAATACTCTGAGGAGCCAGCTAGCTCGCAACCGCTTTTATGATCGCACACATAGAATGTAAGAGTGCATAATAGAGACATGTCATAGAGACAGCGGTGACTTTGAAGACAAACCAAGCATTTTGCTAGTCTCGCATAGGACGCACACACTAAACGGGGAGGATTGTCAAGTAGAAGTCGCCATTCTTGAGCAGGAATAAGATGTGAGCGCTTAGACTTTGGTAGCCTTATAGGTAAACTGCATCGATCTAAATATTGACCGCATTGAGGAATGTGTCGTAATCACACGTGATATGGTGCGATAGATAAGACCATTATTGAGAGAGCTGAAGCGTTGATTATATTGAAAAGTTGTTTTGTGCTTGATGCGACTGAAATCTAGGTTTAGCGGTTTTCTCTATTCGCGTAGTGGAGATGCTTGCTCGGCTTACAAAGAAAAATTGAGAATAATCGATTTAGTCATCCTTCCAGTCGACTGTTTTTAAATCTCGTTATGAACATCCTGTGTAGCTTGTGAGATTATGAAAGATGAAGCGCGCTATACCACCGAAACGTTCCTAAGCCACTAACGTATCACTTAGAAAAGGCTCTAGACATTCTCACAGAAAATCACCGTTTAGTAATCTGCATCCGACGAAGCTTCACGACTGCGGCAGTATTTTCGTTCTTAAGCTCAGTAAACTTTCTGTAGATGACATAGTGTCACATTTCCCCACGTATACAGCACTTCTACGGTTATCCATTCGTTTTTTCTTCTGATGAGTGAAACAGTAGGCTATTGTACGGGACATGAACGAAGTGACTAACCTTTTTCGCAATGCTACTA